>CM053031.1:33299600-33359695 GCA_028564925.1 Lithobates sylvaticus
CTCCGTACTGCGCAAGCGCTGCGCCTGCACAGTACGGCCCGGACACTATTCGATAGGCGGACATATTTTGACAGAACACCGGACTGTGACCTGTCAGCATAGAATCATAGACTGTGTATCACCTTACACTGTCATCCTAGGTTGGACATCAGGCTGAACCTTCTGTTATCATGTGAGGAGATTTAACACTTTACTTTCCTTCATGCTTTTGCTTGGCTACTCTGATGCCCCGTCAGTGGCGGCTGGTGCTCAAAATTTTTGGGGGGGCGCAAACAAACAGCCTCACTGTGCCATCAACCGCTGCCACTGTGCCCATTAAACGCTGCCACTGTGCCCATTAAACGCTGCCACTGTGCCCATCAAACGCTGCCACTGTGCCCATCAAACGCTGCCACTGTGCCCATCAAACGCTGCCACTGTGCCCCAAGTGCTGCCACTGTGCCCCAAGTTCTGCCACTGTGCCCCAAGTTCTGCCACTGTGCCCCTTAAGTGCTGCCACTGTGCCCCTTAAGTGCTGCCACTGTGCCCCAAGTGCTGCCACTGTGCCCCAAGTTCTGCCATTGTGCCCCTTAAGTGCTGCCATTGTGCCCCAAGTTCTGCCATTGTGCCCCAAGTTCTGCCATTGTGCCCCTTAAGTGCTGCCATTGTGCCCCAAGTTCTGCCACTGTGCCCCTTAAGTGCTGCCACTGTGCCCCTCAAGTGCTGCCACTGTGCCCCTCAAGTGCTGCCACTGTGCCCCCTGCCTGCCCTCTGCACTTACCTTGTCCCGGTGTGCAGCTGGTGACGGCGTCAGGCGACGAGCGGTGTCTCCGTCGGATGTCTTCTCCCGCGCTCCTCCTGTCTTCTTCTGCTGTGATTGGACGCTAGGTGATTGGACGCCTAGCGTCCAATCACAGCGCCTGTGACTTCAGCCAATCAGGTGACAGGTAACAGACCTGGCAACCTGATTGGCTGAGAGGCGGGTCTGTGTTAGGGAAGCGATGTATTCGCTTCCCTAACACAATACTGTGTAATCAGCGAACGCACAGCCGTGCGCCCGCTGTTTACACTTAGGGAAGCCTATTAGAGCACACCGCTCTAATAGGGTCCCCTATTAGAGCTTACAGCTCTAATAGGGGCGCTTCCAGCAACACCCCCCCCCCCCCCCACTGTAATTCAGATGCCCGGCGCCCGATCAGGGGCCGGACACCTGAATAGGGGGCGGCAGCGGTGACAATAGATAGATTCATGCAATGCATGAATCTATCTATTGGTGATAGAGCGGTGCAGGAGAGGGGGGGCGGCGCTCCTGCGCCCTCTATGCACGCACCGCCACTGTGCCCCGTACACACGATCGGACTTTCCAACAACAAAACCGCGGATTTCTGTTCGAAGGATGTTGGCTCCAACTTGTCTTGCATACACACGGTCACACAAATGTTGGTCATCAATTACGAACGTAGTGATGTACAAGACATACGTGATATCTCCATTATGAATGCTATTTATATCTCCGGCTCGTACTTGATGCCAAACAGGCGTGGACTTTTACACGATCGAAAAGTCAGACGACAAACATTTGTTGGCGGAAAGGTTGAGAACCTGCTAGCCAACATTTGTTGGCGGAAAGTCTGACAACAAATGTTCGACGGAGCGTACACACGGTCGGACTTTCCACCAACAAGCTCACATCCAACATTTGTCGGAAAATTCGATCGTGTGTACGGGGCATTAGGGCTCCTTCACATGTGTAGAAGTGACTGTTGCTCCTCTGAAAAGATCCATGCTTGGATCGCTTTTCAGAGCTGTTTAAGAGGTGGTGAGGAGGCAATATATTGCCTCCTCACCACCTGATTTAACCCAATAATTGCCATACGATGGCCACATTGAACTACATTATTCTTTTTCACAGCACCACCCACTAAAAGCAACATGCTGTTTAACCGGTTCTATCAGTGCTGCCAATCATTGCCCCCTATCAGTGACCATCAGTGCAGCATCATCAGTGCAAATCAGTGAAGGTCAAAAACTACTTATTTGCTAAATTTTATAAAAGAAGCTAAGCAAAACTTATTTTTTTTAATTGTCAGTCTTTTTTGTTTGTTTAGCAAAAAATAAAAAACCCAGTGGTGATTAAATACCACCAGAAAGCTTTATCTGTGTGAAAAGAATGAGAAAAATGTTACTTGGGTAGTGTTGCATGACTGCGCATTTGTCATTGAAAGTGCGACAGCGCTGAAAATTGGTCTGGGCAGGACGGGGTTAATACCCCGTCCTGGATGACAACAAGTTTTGTTGTTGGAAAATTTGAGAACCTGCTCTCAAACATTTGTTGGTGGAAATTCCGACAACAAATGTTCTATGGAGCATAAACACGGTCAGACTTTCCGACAACAAGCTCACATCCAACATTTGTTGTCGGAAAATCCTATTGTGTGTACAGGGCATTAGTCAACAAATATAATGAATGATTCAATAGCAAATTATGTGCATCATAACAAATTTTGTGCCCGTTTGTTTTTGGTGTTTTTGCCAGTAGTAGTATGGATTACAGGCAGCATTGCAGAAAGTTTGGCCTATAAGCAGCTGGGCATGAGTATTTTTTTTTTATATTTTTATTTATATTTTTATGTCTATATTAAATAAATGTGTTATAGTGTTTTGCACACATTCAATGAGCACTAAGTTTTTTTTCATAGTATTATTGGAGAATGTTTGCTAAAGCAAGCCAGTAAAAGATGGGTTGTGCAACAACAATCTTATATTTGTAGGCCCTCCCTGACATCACCTGGCTGAACACTTTTGGGAGGAACCAAGCAAGTGGCCAGGATGGATTTTAATCTAGTCGCTATAGTCTTTTAACTCTAGATACTCTGGCACTCAATTACAGTACTCCCCATTCGGTCTCATGGCCAAAACATGAACATTTTGGTTCAGCGTCTGGTTCATGTCCACCCAGACGCCAAAAAATGTAGCCTTATGCCACGTACACACGATTGGACTTTCCGCCAACAAATGTTGAATGTGAGCTTGTTGGCAAAAAGTCCGAACGTGTGTACACTCCATCGGACAATTGTTGTCAGACTTTCCACCAACAAATGTTGGCTGGCAGGTTCTCAAATTTTACACCAACAATGTTTGTTGTCGGATTGTCTGATTGTGTGTACACAAGTCCGTCGCTCAAAAGTCCACGCATGCTCAGAATCAGAAGCGGTCGGTCTTGTAAACTAGCGTTCGTAATGGAGAATTAACATTTGTGGCGCGGCAAATTATGAAATCTGGAAATGCAGCGCACAATTCTCTTCTTCTTTAATGGGATAATAATGAAGCTGCATTGTTGGTGATACTGATGAGTTATTGCAAACAGATTTTCAAAGGCTTTTTTCCCAGTGATATCAAGAATAATATTATTATGCTTTATTTTTATTTTTTTTGGGCAAGTTACCACAACACCATTATCCTGTAGTTTTTTAAGATCAAAGATACAACTATGTTGGTGTCCGTTGTTAATTTTACATTGTATTTTATAAAATGTACCTGCTACTCCCAAACTGTAATTTGAAGTAAAACACAAAGCCAAGTATTATTCTACACAATTATTTAATTGTGCATTAAAAAAATAAAAATACAAATTAGGCATGCTATCGGCCAATAGAACTTAACCAAAAAGTGCATTCTATGCATCCAAAAATATAGAAAATATACCAAATCAAATCATTATTATTCAACCAAAAAAAAATGTCAAAGCAATAACTCCAAGGCCAATAATAAATAACACGTTATCTCCTCTGATTCTGCAACAAACGGTTGACAAACGTTTGGTTGACAAACGGCCGTTCAAAAACGAACTGAAAAGCGATAAATGAAAAACGCAAAAAGAAAATCTCGAATCAACACTCACCAAACTTCTGATAACACAAAATTAGCAGAAGGAGCCCAAAGCGTGGCGCTAAAGAGCTGAAAAACCACGTAGTACGTCTAGTACGTCACTAGGTTCGTAATTGTTGGCCAACATTTGTGTGACCGTCTGTATGCAAGACAAGTTGGAGCCAACATCCTTCGGACAAAAGTTCGCGGTTTTGTTGTCGGAAAGTCCGATTGTGTGTACGCGGCATAAAGGCGCACAACTGAAATCTGGCCCTGAACTTGTGTCCAGTTCAGACCCCCTAAGTACAGACATGGGCGTCCGCAGATAGGAGCAAGGGGGGGCAAGTGCCCCCCCCCCTGGAATCAGGGATTGGATCAGGAGTGATGACCCCCATCACCCCTCTCTGTCACCCCCTCTCTCTCTCACCCCTCTCTTTTTCACCCCCCTCTGTCTCTGTCACACTCCTCTCTCTCTGTCACCCCTTCTGTCTCTTTCTGTCAACCCCTCTCTCTCACCCCCTTTCTCTCAGTCACCCCCTCTGTCTCTGTTTGTCACCCACCACATGTATGCAGTTTCTGACAGTCTCTTGTGCCATGTCCGCAGTCTCTTGTGCCATGTATGGAGTCTCTGACAGTCTCTTGTACCATGTCCGCAGTCTCTTGAGCCATGTATGGAGTTTCTGACAGTCTCTGGGCCATGTATGCAGTCTCTGGTCATCTCTTGTGCCATGTCCACAGTCTCTTACAGTCTTTTGGGCCATGTATGCAGTCTCTGACAGTCTCTTGAGCCATGTCTGCAGTCTCTGACCATCACCTGTACTACGTCTGCAGTCTCTGACCGTGATAATGTGATAATGACATTGTTGAAATGGTCAGAGCATGGGTGACCTTAAAATGATGCCCCCCCCTGAAAAAAGTTTTGCGGACGCCCATGAGTACAGATATACGACCTGCTTGTAATTGCATTTGACAACGTGAGTTCATAATATCAACTAGAGGAAAAAAACATTTTTAAATCCATATCTTTTTCCTCCTGTACTTGTTTTCTATCCCAATTCTCGTATATACTTTGCAGCTATTGTCCTTTAGCTGAACAACAAACATCGAAGGGACACTCCCTAATGCAGAACATTTCCATAATACATTTATGCAAATTAGCAAGGGTGAGAAAAGCTTAATGGGACAGTTAGCTCAAAAGGTGACATTAATCTGATCTTATCTTCATTAGGAAGTGGAATACAATCCAGGGAGGTAAGTGAGATTAATAAGAACGTATTGCACTGCTGCGGATAATCCTGTGGGCATTTCCAAAATGTTTTCCCCCCGCTGTGCAATATATCAGAAATTCCTTATTGCCGTAATTGGCAAAAGCCGTCATGTTGCTCTTTATAATTAGACAGGTCTGACTTCATCTTCTGCACTAATTGAACTTCTATATTAAGGACAAAGACTAATTGAGTGCAGTCACCTCTAGCAACAAGTGAGAACACAGCGGGCGCGCTTATTTTAAATTGCTGAACGAAGATTTCAAATTGCTTGATTGGGTCATCCCAATCCTGCTATAAAAAGACATTTTACCTTAAAGTCCAACGCATGTCAAAACTTTGTTTTAAATAGAATAAGAAAAGTTAGAACCTTAAAGTGGTGTTGCCACCAAAAAAAAAAAAAAAATGGCTTAAAAAATAAAAACAAAAATTGTTTACTCACCTCTAAATGCATGTTGCTAGGGAGTTCCTCGTAGTCTGCCACCTTCAGTGCCCGGGCACTGACATCACTTCCCCTCGGCGCCGCACAGTCATCTGGGACCTGTCACGTGTCCCAGATGACTGAGCGTCGTATCACGGCGCAGTTTGCGCATGCGCAGTGGGTGCCCGGCTGTGAAGCCACAGCCGGGTGCCCACAGTAAGAATGCCAGCACCGCGAGCGGAGCGGGGAACGAGGGGGGGCTTCGTTCCCCCGCATCGCTGGACCCTGGGACAGGTAAGTGTCCGATTATTAAAAGTCATCAGCTGCAGTATTTGTAGCTGCTGACTTTTAAAATTTTTTTTTTAGGGGGCACCCCACTTTAACCACTTTAGCCACGGAAAGAATTTGCCCCCCTTAATGACCAGAGCATTTTTTGCGATACGGCACTGCGTCACTTTAAGTGTCAATTGCGTGGTCGTGCAGCGCTGTACCCAAACAAAATAATTTTTTTCCCACAAACAAAGCTTTCTTTTGGTGGAATTTGATAACGCCTGCGTTTTTTATCATTTGCACTATAAACAAAAAAAGATCGACAGTTAAAAAAATAAAAAAAATAAATAATTTTTTTTACTTTCTGCTATAATACATATACTAAAAAAAATATATAAAAAAACTAATTTGTTCATCAGTTTAGGCCGATATATATTCTTCTACATACTTTTGGTAAAAAAAATTGCAATAGGCGTATATTGATTGGTTTGTGCAAAAGTTATCGTGTCTACAAACTGCAGTTGTTCCAGAGCTTAGTAAATGAGGTAAGGCTTCACTTTGCAAAGAGTACCCAATCACATGCAAGTAAAATTTAAAAAAATTATAAAAGAAAACAAAACAGAATTTTTGCTTGCACATGATTGGATGATGGAAGTCAGCAGAGCTTCTGGGGGACAAGCAAGTGGTTCAACTCACCATAATGCAAAATCAGTGGGAGCCCTGGGCTAGATGTGGATTGTCACTTGCCACTGCCACCAGATGCAGCGTGTCACTTGCCACGTCACCTGCCACCATTTGCAGATTATCACTTGCCATGTCTCCTGCTACCGTTTGCAGATTGCCACGTCAACTGCCACCTTTTTGCAGATTATCACTTGCCACATCAACTTCCACCATTTGCAGATTGTCACTT
Organism: Lithobates sylvaticus; assembly: GCA_028564925.1. Classification (NCBI taxonomy): domain Eukaryota; kingdom Metazoa; phylum Chordata; class Amphibia; order Anura; family Ranidae; genus Lithobates; species Lithobates sylvaticus. The sequence goes on from CM053031.1 coordinate 33,306,316, forward strand.
GCCACGTCACCTGCCACTAGTTGTGGGTTGTCACTTGTCACGTCACCTGGCACCAGATGTGGATTGTCATTGCCATGCCAGCCAGTGCCACCAAATGTGCATTGTCGCTGCATTGGCAGGCTGGCAGCACTGGTCCATTTAGTGAGGGCAGGAGAGCAGTGATGTTTGGCAGGCAGTGAGAGATGACGCCATCTCTCTGCACCTCGCTCCCACATTGAAGAGTCCCGGCTGTGAAGAGCGCTGATGTGGAGCGGTCGGAGAGAGATGATGTCATCTCTGCCCATCTGCCTACTCGCTTTTCTCCTCTGCTCCGCCTCTCTCATGCAGCCAGCCTGCCCGCCACAGCCAAGGCCTGCTGGTTAGGAAGGGACCCTGCAGCAGGAGACTCGGGGCTATGGGCCCCAGATTCGGGGCTATAGCCCCAATAGCCACCCCCTAGCAACGCCTCTGGTGCACAGTATATTTTCCTTTAGTAAAGGTTTTTCAGAGGAGTTTAGAGGCAGTTAAAGCTCCTTCTCCAAAATGCAGAAGAATCACGTTCAGGAGAGGAGCTTTTGGGCTTAAAAATTGCCAAATGCTGTTAAACGCACCTAAAAGCTAAGCACGTTTACTGCTTGAGCGTTTTTATTTATTTGAACGGCCAGAAAAAATAAATAAAAATTCTGGCCAATGGAATAAATAAACGCCCAAAAGCCAAACGCGTTTTTAAAAAAAAATGTTTTAGGTGTGTTTTTAATGCTGATTTCCTCCTGTAAGGAGAAATGGCGTTTACACCAGTGTGTGTGTGTGTGTGTGTGTGTGAGGTCTAAGGGACACGGATGGGACATTATCTGAACAGGAAAGACATTTGCCCTGCAGAAATGAGTCCATGCCGTCCTGTAACATTTGTTGGATCCTGTCGGCAGATTTTTGTCAGTTACTGAGCTCAGCAACATATGGAAAGTTTACTGGACAAAGGGAAAAGGCTCATCCATTTGACTCCGTCCCTGTATACGTAGAATGGCTTCTTTCCCAAAGCCTGAATCACTTAGGAGGCAAATGTTTGCACATAAAATAAAAAGGTTTTTATTGAAGTGTGTTCAGTAAAACTCTATAACATTTTGTTCTGCACCAAATGCAATGCTGGATGTTCTCTGTGTTTTATATGTTCATACAGAAGTACATCTGTTCTTATTTTAATGGAAGCAAAATGTGAGCCATAGGGGTTGATTTACTAAAGGCAAGTAGATGGTGCACTTTGCAAAGTGCAGTTACTCCAGAGCTTAGTAAATTACACAATCAAATGCAAGAAAAAAAGGCATTTTTGTTTGCACGTGATTGGCACAGTAGAATTCAGCAGAGTTTCTGGTCATTTCATTTACTAAGCTCTGGAGCAATTGCACTTGCAGAATGCAACTACACTTTTCAAAGTTCAGATTCTTTTTGCCTTTAGTAAATCAATCCCTATGTTATAAATTTAAACTAAAGCGCATCTAAACCCAAGAGTGTAAAATATTGCAGCGTACCAGAACTTAGATGAGGTGGCTGCATTTGTTTTAAATTTTTTTCAGTTTTTTTTCTACCCACTTGCCGTCCGCCATATAGCAATATGACGCGGGCAAAGTGGTTGCGATATCCTGACCGGATGTCATATGACATCGCCAGGGGGCGTAAATAGCGGCCATCGTTGTTGGGGTGTGTCAGTCGGACACACCGCAACTCTGATCTAGGTAAAGAGTCTCTGACACAGACTTTTTACCACGTGATCAGCCTTGTCCAATCACGGCTGATCACAATGTAAACAGGAAGAGCTGTTGATTGGCTTTTCCTCACTCGCGTCTGTCAGACGCGAGTAGAGGAAAGCCGATCGGCTGCTCTCCTGACAGGGGGAGTCTGTGATGATTGATTATCAGCGCAGCCCCCCCCCCCCCCCGAGGATGCCCACACTGGACCCCCAGGGACGCCACCAGGACCACCAGGGATGCCAACCAGGGATGCCAATCAGTGCCCACAATGGATGCCAATCAGTGCCCACAATGGATGCCAATTAGTGCCCACAATGGGCATCACTGATTGGCAGGCATTATTGTTTGGCACTGATTGGTTTCCATCAGTACCATCCATTAGTGTACATCAGTGCTAACTTCCATCCATGCCCATTCGTGCCACCTATCAGTGTCCATCCACGCCGCCTATCAGTGCCCATCCATGCCGCCTTTCAGTGCCCATCAGTGCCACCTATGTGTACCCATGAGTGCTGCATATCAGTGCCACCCATCAGTGCCCATCAGTGCCACCTTTCAGTGCCCCATCAGTGCTGCATATTAGGGCCCATCAGTGCCAGCTCATCGGTGCCCATCAGTGCCGCATCAGTGCCCATCAGTGCAGCCCCATAGTGCCCATCAGTGAAGGAGAAAACTTACTTATTTACAACGTTTTGTAACAGAAACAAAAAAAAAAAAAAACATTTTTTTTCAAAATTTTTGGTCATTTTTTTATTCGTTTAGCAGAAAATTAAAATCGCATAGGTGATCAAATACCACCAAAAGAAAGCTCTATTTGTGGGAACAAAATGATAAAAATTTAGTTTGGGTACAGTGTAGCATGACCGCGCAATTGTCATTCAAAGTGCGACAGCGCTGAAAGCGGAAAATTGGTCTGGGCAGGAAGGTGTATAAGTGCCCGGTATTGAACTGGTTACATTTATTTTGATCCTTCCAGTAACACACTTCTTGTTCTAGGGTGACATTCACTCACGTATTCCTCAGTCAGGAGAAGCGTTATCACCCAAGGGCAGGGCTACAGAACACCCCCATCTCATCTTTTACATAAATGTTAGCACTATTACTGCCAATGACACTTTTGTGTTTTTTGCACATTTAAAAAAACATTTTGGCCTGAATATCTGAAGTTAAAGTTCAAATCTCCAAAATTATATATATTCTCTGAAAGCAGAGACCCTGAAGAATAAAATGCTGGTAATGACAATTTTTATTTCACATAATATTATATTAGCACAACAGTTTATCAATCACAACATTTTCATGAATAATACACTAAAGTCAACTTTAGGGCACACAAACTCAATATATTACCCAATTAGTTTTGGTAAAATTTAAAGGATGAAGCTGCACCTAGTAAATAGATACCTGAACAATGAAGGGAACCCAAAGGTGAGGTTTTAGTAGCCCCTACAGGTCATCACCTTAGAGTTACCCATAAATAATGAGCCTACAATTATTGCTTTTGCTCCAGGCGTATGGCGATATGTAACATGTGTAGTACAATGAATGTTTTCGTATGTAGGCACCACCAACATTTCCATGTGAAGGGGGGGGGGGGGCTAAATTTTTTTTGGGGGGGGGGGGGGTTAAATGCTTGAGTGTAACTTTATTTTTAAAATTTTTTACACTTCTTTTATTTTAATTTTTTTACTGAACTTTAGTTTTCATTAAAAGTCCCCTATGTGATACTATTTTATTGTTACAGGTTCTCTTTAATGAGACTTCAGGGGTCTTTTAGACTTCTGATGTCTCATCTGCCCTCCGTTGAAGCTACAGCAAGTGCATGTAGACATGAAGTGGATAAAGGGGGCTGGGAGTGATCCGTAGCACTGAGACGGAAAGGTAAAAACTGTATATTAAAAATAAAATAATGTTTGACACACCCTGCTTTTGCAAATTAAATGTCAACTAGTTAGCGTTTAGATCTACTTTAAAAATACAGTTTGACCCCTTTCACACTGGGGCGTTTTTCAGGCGCTTTAGCGTTAAAAAAAGCACCTGTAAAGCGCTTGAAAGAAGCCTCATCTGCAATCCCAATGTGAAAGCCCAAGTGCTTTAAGAGCCCGTTCACACTGCCAGCGCCCGAAAAGTTTAAGTTTTTCAGCATTTTTCGAGCGCTATTGGGGCGCTTTTAACCCCCGCTAGTGGCCAAATAAAGGGTTAAAAGCGCCCACAAAGCACCGCTGCCAAAAGCGCTTTGCAGGCGTTTTGCAGGCGCTTCCCATTGATTTCAATGGGAAGGGGCGCCTTAGGAGCGGTGTATTCACCGCTCCAAAAGCGCTGCAAAGAAGCTGCTTGCAGGACTTTTTTTGTTGCCCTGCCAGCGCAGCACCTCAGTTTGAAACCACTTGCAGATGAGGCTTCTTTCAGGCGCTTTTTTTAACGCTAAAGCGCCTGAAAAAATGCGCCAGTGTGAAAGGGGTCTAAATATTATATTATTTTAATTGTTATAATATTTAGCCATGCATAAATATTGTATTAGGGTCTAAATCTTTTATAACAGCGTTTTATCTTTGTATCTATTGGCCCTCCATTTTAGATTGTAAGCTCTTTTGATGAGCTGTGCCCTCCTAATCCACTTGTATTAAATGGTATCGTACTTGTACTGTCTCCTTAAAGCTGGGCATGCACAAATAGAATTTTGTTTGGCGACAATTCTTTCTATTAGAACATTCATTTGATTGTGTAATCATTGGGGGGGAGGGGTAAAATTGACATTTGTTTCTCCTGTGACAAGAAAACTCAAAGGAGCAGGATGGAAACATTTTTCTTGAACAAATTAAGTTCTAACTGTAAATGTGGTTTTCCTTCAGAAAAGTTCATTCACTCCAAATGAACGAGTTAAAAGCAAATTAAATTTTAACCACTTCCCTACCCGCCCATGTACATATGACGCCCACAAGGTGGATCTCCCATCCTGGGTGGGCGTCATAGGACGTCCTCTCATTACCGGCCGCCTGGGGGGCGCGCGCCGCGTCGCTCGGGACCCGGTGCGAGTGCCCGGCGGCCGCGATGTCCGCCGGGCACCCGCGATTGCCCGTTAAAACAACGGGACCGCGCGGGACCGTGGAGCTGTGTGTGTAAACACACAGCTCCACGTCCTGTCAGCGGAGAGAAGACCGATCATGTGATCCCAGTATGGAGGATCACTGATCGGTCTCCTCCCCTTGTGAGTCCCCTCCCCCCACAGTTAGAATCACTCCTGTAGGGAACACATTAACCCCTGCAGCGCCCCCTAGTGTTAACCCCTTCCCTGCCAGTCACATTTACACAGTAATCAATGCAATTTTATAGCAACGATCGCTGTGTAAATGTGAATGGTTCCAAAAATGTGTCAAAAGTGTCCGAAGTGTCCGCCGCAATGTCGCAGTCACGAAAAAAAAATCGCAGATCGCCGCCATTACTAGTAAAAAAAAAAAAATGCAATAAATCTATCCCCTATTTTGTAGACGCTATAACTTTTGCGCAAATCGATCAATATATGCTTATTGCGATTTTTTTTTACCAAAAATATGTAGAAGAATACGTATCGGCCTAAACTGAGAACATTTTTTAAAAAATGGGATATTTATTATAGCAAAAAGTAAAAAATATTGTGTTTTTTTTCAAAATTGTCGCTCTTCTTTTGTTTATAGCGCAAAAAATAAAAACCGCAGGGGCGATCAAATACCACCAAAAGAAAGCTCTATTTGTGGGAAAAAAAGGACATCAATTTTGTTTGGGTGTAACGTCACACGATCGCGCAATTGTTAGTTAAAGCGACGCAGTGCCGAATCGCAAAAAGTGCTCTGGTAAGGAAGGGTGTAAAATGGCCCGGTGCTGAAGTGGTTAAAGTACTTTCAAGCTACATTTGTCAAGTCATTGAATGTACTTATCAGAATTTTTGTATGGCTGTTCATATGAATGTTTGCATTAATGTTCATTCAGAAATCTACCCTTGTATGGCAAGCTTTATTTTATAAAGTGATGCGCAAACTGCAGGTGATCCACACTCACTGGCTACTTTATTAGGTACACCTTGCTAGTACCGGGTTGGACCCCCTTTTGCTTTCAGAACTGCCTTCCTTCTTGGTGGCATAGATTCAAGAAGGTGTTGGAAACATTCTTCAGAGATTTTGGTCCATAGTGTCATGATAGCATCACACAGTTGCTGCAGATTTGTCTTCTGCACATCCATGATGTGATTCTCCCGTTCCACCCAAAGGTGCTCTATTGGATTGAGATTTGGTGACTGTGGAGGCCATTGGAGTACAGTGACCTTATTGTCATGTTGAAGAAATCAGTGGTGAGATGATTGGAGCTTTGTGACATGGTGCATTATCCTGCTGGAAGAAGCCATCAGAAGATGGGTACACTGTAGTCATAAAGGGATGGACATGGTCAGCAACAATACTCAGGTAGGTCGTAGCATTTAAACGATGCTCATTTGGTACTAAGGGGCCCAAAGTGCGCCACACCATTACACCACCACCACCAGTCTGAACCGTTGATACAATACAGGATGGATCCATGTTTTCATGTTGATGCCAAATGTTGAGGGCGAAATCCAGACTGAAGGGGATCAAGAAGGTTATTTTTATTTTTTTGAAAACTGACATTTTATTGAATTTCCAATTTTCAACAAAGATACAGGGAAATTAAAAAATACAATAAGTAATAAAAGATTGTGACATGCAAAGTTACTCATCTTGGTATGTAGTACTTAACAAACTATCTGCCTATACATCTATTCATTTGCATAGACACGTAGTCCCAACTACACAGGTCAGTGGGTTATGTAACAGGAAAGTGGAAAAAACAAAACAAAAACTTAAACATTACATAATCACCTGGGCATATTTAAGGCGGGATTCAAGACCTGAGTAATATCGCTGATCCAAACATTAATTAATTATGTGACCTAGATTAGCATTAAAGGGGGGTAGGAGAGGAGGTGGGAAAAGTAGCTAAAGACATGAGGACTAGCATAGACAGACATAAGACAAAAGGAAGATTAAGTAATAGATAGAGAGGGGGAGAATAAAGGACACCCACCTGACTCCGTGCCCCCGGAACCCCCAGAAGGGATATCCACCCCGGATCAGCTGAGTTTGGGGGCCTCCATCCTATCCCAAAGTTCCCATGTCTTGTTATGCTTGTCGAGAGTATTATTTAGGGAGGCTGCTGTCCTATATTCCATATGTTTGACGTCCATAATTCTGGTATGCAGTTCAACCAGTAAGGGGGGTTCCCTTTTTTTCAATTTTAGGGCTATTAAGCATCGCCCGGCCGTCAGCACTTGGGCTAGGAGTTTTTTGGAGGATCTTGAGAATGAGGTAGGAGGGAGACCTAATAGGAACATTTTGGGATCCAATGGTATTTGCACCTCAAAAACGGCTAGTAATAAGGATTGAACTGTTTCCCAATAAGGGATAATCTGTGGAAGGTATGGCCTCCCCCAGGTCCCGCTCCCATTTATCCATATAAGTATGCCTCGGTCCCGTTGGTGACATGTCCGCTATTAGAATTTGGTAGGTGCGTGATATCATACCCTTAGGGGAAGAGCCCTCCAAGCATATTTTCTTGAACTCAGTTAAGGGGGAGAATTGTAGGTTTGGCGTGAAAGACGGCGCAAAGTGGCAGATTTGCAGGTAGCTAAAGAAAGCTTGCCTAGGCTGATCAAAAGAATCTTTCAATTCTTGGAATGACCTTAGCGTTCTGGTCCTAATGTCTACCGACTGGTCATATCGGAACAAGGCCCTATTAATCCAGTGTTGGGACATCCGTGATGTCAAGCTGTCTGGGACGTTAGGGGTAAACAAAAAGGAGATGGCCAGGGATGCTGTGGAAGTTAGCGGGTATACTGTTTTGGCACGTCGCCACAATGGACGAACGAGCGCCATTGGTCCCAGCAGCTGGGACCCACCAAGGCTAACCTTCGTACTCCATTAGAAGGTTTTTTTTAATGAGGTGGTAACTCAGTTGGTTGTAGACCAGGCGTTCAAGGAGTTTGAAGGAAAAAGGGGGGGGGGGAGGTGATGGGGCGTAGGTTGTTAGATTGGTAAGGTCCAAGGAAGGTAATTTATGTATGGGATGACTAGTGCATGTTTTAGAGAGTTGGGGAAGATGCCAGAAAAGAGGGACAGATTGAAGATGTGGATTAGAGAGTGTAGGATAAAGTCAGAGGGTGACCGTAGTATTTGAGAGGGAACTGGGTTCAGGAGACAGGTGGTTAGGTGGGTGTTAGAAGTCACGACTTTGGACTAATAACCTATTTTTGCAGAAAGCTGGGCTGGCTGTTATTCCCAAGCTACCGCAGATCACACCAAATTGGGTTGGCTATAGTTATCACTTATTTGGGCCCCTGTTGAAGACTACAAGAAGCTGTGCTGACACACATTGTGCAGATACGATCCAACTATTGTCTTCATCAGGAAGTGGATCCAGGGCAATAATGTGTAACCAATGCTGGGGCAAGTGCATGTAGACAATAGTCCTCCGAATTTTTCTGGGAACGTTGGCAACCAGGCTATGACCTAAGGAAGTTGAGAATGAAAAAGATGGCTTCCTCTGCCCACTCTGTATACACGAGTCTGTTGAAAATCAAGATAGTGATCAACTTGCCCTCTAGGCCCAATAGGGAAAAAAAAAACCTTTCTTTGCTGCCATATCAGAGTTCTATCAGGGGCTGTGAAAGGAGAAAGCAACGCAGACAGAAGTCAACAGACTCTCCGTCCCTCGTAATGAGAATACAGCCCTAAATTCAGCACTGGGGGAAGCAGCTGAGAGGATGACAACAGAGTGAAGATTGTCATGAAATGGTGCCGCTTCTGCCAAATTGCTGTGTAAATTACACACAGATGACACTGCTCAGAGCTAACACATAACTATTTTTTCGCCTGCACAAAGCCGTCCATAGAGACGGGCAGACACTGGATCGATCTATTAGCAGTGTTTTATCAGCACCATGAAAATATCTCTTTGTAGAAGAAAAAACATTTCAAATCCTATACATTAGCGGCATTAAGTGACCACTACTGGACCGGAATACAAAATGACCACATCAAAGTTTGCTGTAGACGCCAGCCACGGACATCTGAGGCATAGCTATCTCAATTTCCACGCTCATAAGCCAGCTATGAAAACGGTATTGATTTTCAGGCTGACACAATTGCTTTGGTATTGAATTACGGTCAAATATTTGCTGGAATTTACACGTTATGGAAATTGGAAATTTTCCAGTCCTTTACAACACATCTAAAGGCAAAAATAATTATTTAAAATTTGCAGCTTAGTTTTCTTATTTTAGGCTAGGTTCACACACATGCGACTCTGCGAGCTGCGTTTGCACGGACATAGTAACTCATTAATTTTAATGGGCTGCCGTGCCTCGCAAAAAACGGTCCCTGCAGCATTTGGGAAATCGCAGCCCGCATGGGAATCACAAGTGCAATGCAGTTCCCAGTGCAGTTGCGGCACGCTATTTGGATTAATGGCAACCACTCGTATACATTGCATTTTTCTGTGCTGGTGGTTGCGGCTGCGGGAACAGGTGCGGACGCGAGCGGGTGCCAATAATCCTAATAGCACGCGGCACACACTTGAAATTGCAACCGTAACCTGCGCAAATGCTAACGTAGCCTTAAAGCGGAGTTCCACTCATAAAATTAAGTTTGCATTATTCAGCAGCATTAAACACAATTAACAAAATTTTTTAAAACCTTTTATTTTTTTTAACTCACCTTTTCATGTCTGTTTCCTCTCCCTGGGGTCCCTGACGTCAATCTGCCTCTTCCTCTCCCTGGCGCCTGACGTCATTTCCCAGGAGTCACTGGGCAGCGCTGAGGGCTTCGTTGCCATCACAATGGGGGCGGGCACTTCCGTCGACGCCGTCTGTTGTAATGGCGACATCAGAAGTGTACGTATATACGGCGCATGCGCGAGAACGGGCGGTGCTCAGCTGCACCCGATCCCAGAAGATAGTGCTTGTGGGCTTCACATGCCCACAAGCAAGATGGAAAGTGCCAGAAAGAAGGAATAAAAAATAACTCGCTCAATTAAATCGGCAATCGAGCAGCGATTAAAAAGAAACGTGAGCGCTAGTAATAAGTCTTTAAAAATGAAGATATTCATCCAAAAAAATATATATATTTTCACAGTTGGAGCTCCGCTTTAAGGCTTTTTTCCCCCTTTATTATCCTGTTGTGTTAGTAACACACTTCCTGCCCTAGGGTGACAACGTTCACTCACCAACCTGTATCTGTGGAGATAGTGTTGTCACCCTAGGAGAGTACTACAGAACACTTCACCCCTCCTCTTCTCCATAACATAGAGGTAGGTGTGCTGTAGCTGACAGAGCTGTGAACAATATAACCTGTAACAGCACAGACTAGAAACACACATGAAGTTATCTGTTTACAAGATTTCTGGCAGGATCAACATGTATTTTCACACTTATCAAACTTATAAAACAAAACACTTTCAATGGTTTGTTTAAAAGACCAAAAGGGACCAAATAAGAGAAGTTCATTGCTAGGATGTCCATCCATTTGAGGCTACATTCACATTATTTTGTGCGCCTGCGTCCACGCTGAGCTGTGCGCAGGGAACCTATGGAAGGGGATGCAGGTGCAGCAGTTGCATGGAGGCAGCTACATATCAAAACTTCACAGGCATGTAGAAGTGGGTGCTGATCAGTAGACAAAAGAGGCCCCTGCCTTTGATACCTCTGCCTTGGGTGGCCCAGCACAACCATAGCTAAGGTCATGATGATAACTTGGATAGTCATTGCCTTTTATACCTTTTATGTTCTGAGTTCAAATACAGCCAAGGACACTCTCTGCATGGTGTTTGTGTGTTCTCCCTGTGTCTGTGTGGATGATACCCCTGCCTTGGGTGGGCCAGCACAACCATAGCTAAGGTCATGATCAGTGCCGGGACAAGGTCTTCTAGAGCCCAGGGCGAACATGCCAATTTACACCACCCTCTAAGGTGTATGAGAAAATGTTCTCCCCCCCCCCCCCCCCAAAAAAAAAAAATTGAGGACCAGTCTGCATGTTTACCGTCTAAGCAGAAATTCCCCCTCCTACCAGCACAAATCCGCCCCCCTGCTGAAAGCACAAATCTTTGCCCCCCCATTCTCCTCACCTCACATCCTCCCTCTCTCTCTCTCTCTCTCTCTCTCTCTCTCTCTCTCTCTCTCTCTCTCTCTCTCTCCGTATGCCCCCAACATAAATACCCCACCACCTGCCCAAAAAATGCCCCCCCATCCTAGCACAAATCTTCTACCCCTCAAATTTCCCCTTCGTGCACAAATCCTCTCCCCCTAACTCCAGATTCCCCCCTCCCAGCACAAATTCCACTCCCCCATCCTAGCACAAAATCCCCCCAAATCACCATTCCTAGCACACCTCTCCTAATCTCCCCTCCTAGAACAATTCTTACCCCCTACTGCCCCCCAAATTCCCTCTCCCTACATAAATGCCCTCCCCCAATCTCCTTGTGGTGCCCCCCCACCTCACATGATACCATGGTGCCCAGGGCAGCCGCCCCTCCTGCCCACCCCATGTCCCGGCCCTGGTCATGATTGTTACTTGGATAGTCATTGCCTTTTATACCTTTTTATGTTCTGAGTTCAAATCCAGCCAAGAACACTCTCTGCATGGTGTTTGTGTGTTCTCCCCGTGTCTGTGTGGATTTACCTTGGGTGCCATTTTCTTCTCATAATCCATCAATATTTTGGCAGGTAAATTGGCTACCTCCAAAATTGGCCAGGAACATGGTGGTTATTTGGATAGCAGAAGCCAGGGGTCTCCAAACTTTCTAAACAAAGGGCCAGTTTGAGTTTCCTGTCCTTCAGATGTTGAGGGGGCCGGACTGTGGTCAGTGAGAGTAGAAAATTCCCCAGCGTCAACAAGGGTAAACAATGCCCCATCATTGGTATCAGTGAAAAGAATGATGCCCCATTGTTGTTGTTATTGAGAGTAATAGTGCCACATCATTGGTGTCATTGGGAGTAATAGTGCCCCATCATTCGTAACAATAGGAGTAATAGTGCCCCATCATTCGTAACAATAGGAGAAATAGTGCCCCATTATTGGTAACAGTAGGAGAAATAGTGCCCTATTATTGGTAACAGTAGGAGAAATAGTGCCCTGCCATTGATGTCAGTTGGAGGAATATTGCTGCATTATTGATGTCAGTGGGAGGAACAGTGCCCCAAGGGCCAGATAAAGGCAAGGAAATAGCCACATTTGGCCCATGGGATGCAGTTTGGAGACCCCTGGCCTAAGCTATTGTTCCAGGATTTTATTACTACAAAGCATGCTATCTGCATGGAGCTTGTGTGTTCTGCACGTGTTTGTGTGGATTAACTTCAAGTACCCCTGTTTCCTCTCACAAGCAAAAAATATCTTGGTAGGTAAATTGGCTACCTCCCAAATTGGTCAGGGACATGGTGGCTAATTGGAGTAGCAACCCCAAATTTGGTGTGAAAACCCAGTGGAACTAGCACTACAACATATCCAAGCCAAGCTGGGGTTCCTAGCACAAAGTGTCCCCAAGATACGGGTCCCCAAAAACGGTTCGGAAAATGTCATTCTCTGCTGCAGAAAAGTGCTTGACATTTTCCGAACTGACTTTGGGGCTCGATATCTCGGGGCCACTTAGTGCTAGGAACCCCAGCTTCAGCTTGTTCCATTAAGCTTTGACAAAAAACCTGGAAGCTGATTGGTTTCTGTGCACAGCCGCACCAGATTTTGCACTCTCCAAAAAGGGTCCAAATAAGAGAAATCCATTGTTAGGGTTTACATACCCTTGAAGTGGCCCAATGTTGCCTTTAAGTATGATAAGGTCAGTAGATTATGAGCTACTTAGGGTAACAAGAGCTGAAGTGAATGATTTCACGTACTCTGTGTAATATACTGTACTTACACCATATACACTATATTAGCAAAAGTATTGGGATGCCTGCCTTTACACGCACATGAACTTTAATGGCATCCCAGTCTTAGTTCGTAGGCTTCAATATTGAGTTGGCCCACCCATTGCAGCTATAACAGCTTCAACTCTTCTGGGAAGGCTGTCCACAAGGTTTAGGAGTGTGTCTATGGGAATGTTTGACCATTCTTCCAGAAGCGTATTTGTGAGCTCAGGCACTGATGTTAGACGAGAAGGCCTGACTCGCAGTCTACGCTCAAAATTCATCCCAAAAGGTGTTCTGTCAGGTTGAGGTTGGGACTCTGTGCAGGCCAGTCAAGGTCCTCCACCGCAAATTTAGTCATCCATGTATTTATGGATCTTGCTTTGTGCACTGGTGCGCAGTCATTTTGGAACAGGAAGGGGCCATCCCCAAACTCTTCCCACAAAGTTGGAAGTACGAAATTGTCCAAAATGTCTTAGTATGCTGACGCCTTAAGAGTTCCCCTCACTGGGGAACTAGAGGGCCAAGTCCAACCCCTGAAAAACCATAATCCCCCTCTCTACCAAATGATTTGGACCAGTGCACCATGCAACTTGAGTGGCCTGCACAGAGTCCTGACCTCAACACCTTTGGGATGAATTAAAGCTGAGACTGCGAGCCAGGCCTTCTCGTCAATGCCTGACCTCACAAATGCACTTTTGGAAGAATGATCAAACATTCCCATAGACACACTCCTAAACCTTGTGGACAGCCTTCCCAGAAGAGTTGAAGCTGTTATAGCTGCAAAGGGTGGACCAACTCAATATTGAACCCTACAGACTGGGATGCCATTAAAGTTGATGTGAGTGTAAAGGGAGGCGTCCCAATACGTTTGGTAATATTGTATATTTGCCATAAATAAATAAATTCTTTTGAGAAATGTAACTGCCCAGGTTTGTGTCCCATTCTACTTGTGTCCCTACCACTGTATGGTAATACCTGTCTTTCGGGCACTCCCTGTGTCCCTGCCTCAAGCCATCTCTGTCTTTACTCCTCCGTCTGACATTCCAGCTGTCTCCATACAGCCGTCCCTAGATGGTAGACAGTTCCCCAGTCAGTTCAGGGACATAAATGATATCAATGAAAAGAGGAGAGGTAAGAAGAGTCTGCTGTATGGGGAGGATTGCAGGAAAGTCCTGGGAATAAAGCTCTAGCAGTTAAGAGATTCATGTCTGTTTTACTGACCTATACCAGTTCTGTAACGTTTTTTTTTTTTTTTTTGGGTGTACAAGAGAACAGGGTAAGGTGCAAGAACTGGACAAAACATATCAATGGGCTACTTTAGCATATTTGCCTTGGGTGCTATACAAGGTTATCACGTGCAAGTTTAAAAAACAACCCAACATGGGTCCTTAGCCTTGCGTAACCTCTGATCAGAGTGACTGGAGCTTACACTGAGCTTCCTCTTTTTACTCCTGCTGTTAAATAGAATGTTGGGGAGTGAAGAAGGTAAGGTAAGTATCAGCAACTAAGGAGAGAGGGTGGCTCTGCAAAATAAAAAAATTGGCATATGATGACACGATACAAAATATTTTTGCATAACGTTTTTGGAAGCCAAGAATATGGACTTTGTCAATCCCTCCACTGGCTTCCGCTCACCCAACGAATTGAATTCAAAATACTAACAACTACTTACAAAGCCATCCACAACTCTGCCCACAGCTACATCACTGACCTAGTCTCAAAATACCAACCTAATCATTCTCTTCGTTCTTCTCAAGACCTCCTGCTCTCTAGCTCCCTCATCACCTCCTCCCATGCTCGCCTCCAAGACTTTTCCAGAGCCTCTCCAGTCCTATGGAACTCCTTACCCTAAACTCTCCGATTATCTCCTACTCTATTAGCTTTTAGACGATCCCTGAAAACTCTCCGCTTCAGCGAAGCCTATACTACCCACACCTAACAACTGTATTAAAATTTTCTCCATCTGATCACCCCCCTCCACCCACAGCTAGTATCTTTTGTTCTACTTGACCTTCTAGATTGTAAGCTCTAACGAGCAGGGCCCTCTGATCCTTCCTGTATTGAATTGTATTGTAACTGTACTGTCTGCCCTCATGTTGTAAAGCGCTGCGCAAACTGTTGGTGCTATTTAAACCCTGTATAATAATAATAATGAAAGGCAAATACACGTCAATCAATGTTTTAAAATACTGTATATCAATTTTTAAAAACGATATCATAAAACCTTATATAAAATTTCCAGTCGAAAAAGTGTATAATTGGGAAAAAAATAGTGTAGCGCTGATATAAGCAATGATTATATGTGTACAGGTGTGACTGAACATATAAAATACCAATGATGGCTGAAAGTGCTAGTAACAATGTGACATGGATGGGTGAAACAAATACAAAACAATAAAATTATGCGAATGTGAAGTCCACAATGGGCTGGGTGTATGAGTTCTGTACTAAAACATTAATCACAGTAAGCAGTCCACATATAGTACACAAAGGTAATGTGTAGGTGATGATCAGTGATGTAAGTAACTGAGTTAAAATAAACTGAGTTACGTAACGCAGATACTTTAGAGGGTAACGAGTAATCTAACTGATTACTTTTCCCCTCATGGTAACTCAGTTCCCATTACTTTGGCTTAGTTACCCCAATTACATCTACCGTCACTAGATGGCAGTAGTGTAATTCCGGTGTCCTGCCGAAAAAGTTCCCCCGCCGGATAAGGACCCCCTGTACTGCGCAGGCGCAGCGCTTGCGCAGTATGAAGGACTACGGAGCTTCCGAAAATTGCCGAACCTAAACAGCTTAGTGAACTCTACACCGCGCAGGCGCAGTTAACATGTAATTGTACGAGGCGATGCCGCACCCTCATGATGCTCGTGCTACTCTGCAAGGGGCGTCTATCGTGTAAGTAAGGGGCGGGTCTAGTATTACTGTAACCAAGGGGCGCATTTATTATTATTGTTATATATCGAGCTCTGCCCATTAATTTAACGTTCGCCCTCTTCTGTAGAAATCCACCCCTTACACGATATAATAATAATAGACCCGCCCCTTGCTTACACGCTATAACAGATCTGCCCCTTGGTTAGAGTAATAATAGAGCAGCCCCTTGGTTACACGATATATAACAATAATAATAAATGTGCCCCTTGGTTACAGTAATACTAGACCCGCCCCTTAGTTACACGTATAGAATATTTAAAAAAAAAGTCAGTTACTTTGCTGCGTAACTAATTACTTTTCCAATGTAGTAACTGAGTTACTAACGCAATTACTTTTTGGGAGAAGTAATTTGTAACTTAACTAAATTACTTTTTTAAAGTAAGATGACCAACACTGGTGATGATCTTCCTGCGGGAGGAATGGAGACCATGTAGACTAACAGGAACAATGAGAGTAATGCTTGTCTGGAGTAATGGAACGAAGATGGGTACTCTTACCAAACAAGTTGGGCACACGTGTCATACGACAGTGGGTCTATCATGCTTAAGATCCTGATTGGTCCCAATCGGGTGCTGAAAATTAGATGCAATGCTGGTGAAGGGTTCTCACTTATCCGTCTCTGGCTTCCAAAAGGGCAGGTACTCCTGGTGTGGGATGCTCGCTTGTCCGTCTCCAGACTCCAGAAGGGCAAACACTCAGGGTTTGGATATATCCAGGATAAGGTTTATAGAGCATTCATCATGAAAGTATGGAAAAAACAAAAAGAAAGAGGGGCTCCGGATGGTGCAGGTCAAACGACAAACCAATAGGTTTATTTGTAAAAGACATATAGTAAATGACCTAAAAATAAAAAAAATGATCACAAGATAAAAGTCAATAGGATAAAAGCAATGTGGGGTACAGAAATGCTGGCCCGGCGCGTTTC
This sequence comes from Lithobates sylvaticus, assembly GCA_028564925.1. Lineage (NCBI taxonomy): Eukaryota > Metazoa > Chordata > Amphibia > Anura > Ranidae > Lithobates > Lithobates sylvaticus. The sequence continues at coordinate 33,322,848 of CM053031.1, forward strand.
GACACTAAGGGTCTTCAACAGGGGCATGCCTAAAGTGTATAAAACTATTGACACACTACTGGGCACTACATATCCCGGGCATGGTGTTATACCTAGTAGTGTTTCATTAGTTTTATACAATTTTTTGACTGTAAATTTTGTATAAGGCTTTATGATGGTGTTAAAAATAAAAAATGTATATATTTTAAAACATTGATGTGTATGTGTCTTTAAAGTCCATATTTTTTACTTCAAAAACCATTGTGTTAAAATTTCATGGGACGTGGCACTGTTTATTATTGAGAGTGCCCATGGTACCGCCCAGTGGGCACCACATATACATACATATACAAACAATTTTGGCCATTTACACTGTAAAAATAAATTAACACTAATGAAATATGTGCAATGTGTGGCCTCTGCTGCATTATGTTATACTCAGCAAGGAATGCCCAGTGCTGAAAGTTACAGGAAGGAAGAGAGGAAAGATCCCAAGTGTCGCACATCCACAGAGTCCTATGGTGGTATGAGAGAGACAACCTCAGCCTGGGCTCCCACCAGGCCAGACTGTAACTGAAAGTTCCAACTGTGGCTCCAGTACACAGATCGCAATAGGCGGCCTACTCATTCATTCCAAAAACATTCTGCATTCTTTTCAATGAATGATAATCATTCTGTGAATGGAGGAGGTGTAGATGAACGTTATGATCTCCCCTCTTTCAATCACAGAACAAAGAAGTTTGTGTAACATGGGGGTTGACTTACTAAAGGCAAATTGACGGTCCACTTTGCAAAGTGCAGTTGCACTCCACACGTATTCACAGCCTTAGCTCAATACCAGGGGCGGACTGACAACTCATGGGGCCCCCGGGCAGTAGGAGATTATGGGGCCCCCAGGCAATCAGAGATTATGGGGCCACACAGTATTCACACACACAGTATACAATCACACAGTATACACATACATGTACACACAGTATACACAGACATGTTTCTATTGGCTGAGAAGGTACTGGAGAGGTGGGGCAGCTATAATCTGAGGATTTTTAGACCAAAAGGATGTCGGTAAGGGACATTTCAGAAACAGATGTAAAAAAAACACAGATTTTTTACACACTGTCCCTGGATTTACCAAGGCTGGCAACCCTGATGGGGCCCCCTAGTGGCCCGGGGCCCTCGGGAAGTGCCTGAGTGGCCGAATGGTCAGTCCGCCCCTGCTCAATACTTTGTTGAAGAACCTTTGGCACCAATTACGGCCTCAAGTCTTTTTGAGTATGATGCTACAAGCTTAGCACACCTATGTTTCGGCAGTTTCTCCCATTCTTCTTTGCAGAACCTCTCAAGCTCCATCAGGTTGGATAGGGAGTGCTGGTGCACAGTTATTTTCAGATCTCTCCAGAGATATTTAATCGGGTTCAAGTCTGGGCTCTGGCTGGGCCACTCAAGGACATTCACAGAGTTGCCCCGTAGCCACTCCTTTGTTATCTTGGCTGTGTGCTTAGGGTCGTTGTTGGAAGATGAACCTTCATCCCAGTCTGAGGTCCAGAGCGCTCTGGCAGGTTAACATCAAGGGTATCCGTACATTGCTGCTGTCAGACTGCTACGTACCTGACCGGTGAGTCCGCTTGGGCAGAGGGTGGTCTCCCTTACTTATCCGACTCGCGGCCCCTGGTAGAGAGGACAGAAAGAACGGGAGTATGGAATGGTATGAGAGCCTGGTAATGAGGTTCCTGATGCTGGAAGTAGGGAATCTTCAGACAGCAAGGTGGTAGACAGGAACGCAGGCAACAGGTGCTGAGCAGGAGCAAGAGCAGGCAGGTCCGGGTTCAGGCCGGGTTCAGCAACGTGCGGGCAGCGAGGTACAGAGGAGTAGGCAGGAGCGAAGTCAAACAGGCCGGGGTCAGGTGCAGGCAGAAATCCAGGAAGTCCAAGGGGCAAGCCGAGTCGTCAGGAGACTACAGATACGGGTACAGGAGCAAGGTCACGGTAAGCTGATGATCAGGCAGCACCAAGCAAGGGGGGTGCTGCAGAATTAAATAGGCCGGTTGGCGACATACAGTGCGTACGTATGTGCGCCAATGCGCACAGGCACGCGCAAACCCCCGTGCGTGAGGACACTGGCGCGCACACCGGCGCCAATAGAAGCATGTGAACATGTGCTCACAGGAACAGGCATGCCACCATGCACCCGCGCGCCATCGCGCACTGCGTGCGCGTCCGTGCACCAGCGCGCACATCAGGGCCAGCCGGCACACGCACACAAGTGCCCACAGGAGCGTGCACACCCGCACGCACGGGAACGCGTGCACCAACGCGAATCGGCGTGCACCGGCGCTTGTCAGAACGGCCAGCAAGTCGTCCAGCAAGGTAACCTCTCTGACAACTGCATTCATCTTTCTCTCAATCCTGACCAGTCTCCCAGTTCCTGCCACTAAAAAACATCTGCACAGCATTATGCTGCCACCACAATGCTTCACTGTAGTGATGGTATTGGCCAGGTGATGAGCGGTGCTTTGTTTCCTCTAGAACTAGACATGACCCTTGCCATTCAGGCCAGGGAGTTCAATCTTTGTTTCATCAGACCAGAGAATTTTGTTTCTCCTGATCTGAGAGTCTTTCAGGTACCTTTTGGCAAACTCCAGGCGGGCTGTCTTTTCCATCTGGCCACTCTACCTTACAGGTCTGATTGGTGGAGTGCTGCAGAGATGGTTGTTATTCTGGAAGGTTCTTCTCTCTCCACAGAGAAATGCTGGAGCTCTGCCTCTGACTATTGGGTTCTTGGTCACCTCCCTGATTAAGACCCTTCTCCCCTGATCGCTCAGTTTGGCAGGCGGCCCACTCTAGGAAGAGTCCTGGTGGTTCCAAACTTCTTCCATTTACAGATGATGGAGGCCACTGTGCTCATTGGGACCTTCAATGCTCTTCTCAAGATCTCCTCCTGTCAAGCTCTCTTGTTTCCTCCTCCCATGCTCGTCTCCAGGATTTCTCCAGAGCCTCTCCCATCCTCTGGAACTCGCTGCCTCAACCTGTCCGGCGGCTATCCCCTACTCTTGCTACCTTCAGGCGATCCCTGAAAACTCATCTCTTCAGGGAAGCCTATCACGTCTCCAACTAATCTTCTACCACTTCCATCAGCTCTTCCCCACAGTTACAACCTTCTGTATCACCTCCCCCACCCTATTAGATTGTAAGCTCTTCTGAGCAGGGCCCTCTTAATTCTTGTATTTTATTGTATTATAACTGTATTGTCTCCCGTTTTATATTGTAAAGCGCTGCGTAAACTGTTGACGCTATATAAATCCTGTAATAAATAAATAAATAAATAAATGCTGTAGACATTTTTCTGTACCCTTCCCCAGATCTGTGCCTCCATACAATCCTGTCTCCGAGGTCTACAGACAATTCCTTGGACTGTATGGCTTGGTTTGTGCTCTGATATGCACTGTTTATATAGACAGGTGTGTGGCTTTCCAAATCATGTCCAATAAACTCAATTTCCACGGCTGGACTCCAATCAAGTTGCAGAAACATCTCAAGGATGATCAGTGGAAACAGGAGGCACCTGAGCTCAATTTTGAGTGTCATGGCAAAGGCTGTGAATACTTAAGTACATGGGATTTTTTTTTGTTTTTTATTTTTAATAAAGTTGTAAATATTTCAAATAAACTTTTTTCACATTGTTATTATGGGGTATTCTTTGTATAATTTTAAGGAAAATAATGAATTTAATCCATTTTGGAATAAGACTGTAACATAACAAAATGTGGTAACGGTGAAGCGCTGTGAATACTTTCCAGATGCACTGTATATAAGGCCTAATAAATAGGGGATAATTATTCACAATTCAGTGTTATTTTCCGATTTTAGTAGTCCTGCCACTTTATATAGAAGGACACGATTTCTCCTGGTGACATCACACAAATACAGGTGACTAAAATCACAATGACACAAACTGTGACTCATCCGCCGCTCTAACAAAACCTAATTTCCATTTTGCGTGATTTAATTTCTGCAATATTACGTCAGTTTTATTTCAGAGTGTGACAAACGTAGTGCATAACTAAGCACCTTTAGGGAATATCTCATCTTTCACGCATGACCTCATCCGTATAAATAGATTTATTCATTAAGAGACGAGCCAATCTGTTTAATACACTCATTGTGATTACAATCCTGGTCACATCTGAGGGGCCCCTGCATTAAGTGGAGATCCTAGGGCCCCTGGAGAATTGGGAATGGACTTGCTTCAGTAATGACCTAATAGGATCTTTTCTGAACAGGCTGTCAAATTCTATTCGGCAATATGGGTAAGAAGGCTTTCAAGGATTATTGCCCAAAAAAGCCACAATTCTTCCTTCTTACACCTCAAAAAGTAAACTTATTGCTTTGGACCAGCTTTTTTCAACTGGTTTAAACTAGAAGTCCGTTGCCTGAACTGTCTAAGCTTAAAACTGCTCCCACCCACCTTCTAATGCCCCGTGCACACGGTCGGATTTTCCGACAGAAAATGTCCTATCGGACAATGTTGTCGGAAATTCCGACCGTGTGTAGGCTCCATAGGACTTTTTCCGTCGGATTTTCCGACGGACAAAGTTTTATCTCCTGCTCTCAAATTTTCCGACAACAAAGTCCTATCGGACTTTTTCCGATCGTGTGTAGCGAATTCCGACTGACAAAGTGCCACGCATGCTCAGATCACATTACAAGACCAAAGCTATTGGCTACTAGCCTCTACGTAGTCCCGTCGTACGCAACGAACGTCACCACGTTCAGAATGATCGGATTTTCCGACAACTTTGTCCGACCGTGTGTATGCAACACCAGTGTCGGACAAAATCCGTCTGAAAAAATCCGATGGATTTTGTGGTCGGATTTTCCGACCGTGTGTACGGGGCATTACACTTATTATGACTACCCTGTAGAGTGGTCCCCCAGCGGCCGACTTCAGGGGAGAGGGGAGAGACAGCCGACAACAGATGCCCCATAGTAAGCCAATGGGTGATGTCACTGCCCAGACTTCCCATCCATTGTCAGCACTCTATCCTCTCCCCTGAAGCTTCCTCTGAAGCTGGCTGCAGGGGAGATCATGTGATTGGACTGGAGCGTCCTATAATATGTAAGTATAAGCATCTTTCTTCTACAGAAGAAAAGCTGAATTTTAGGTATGTATGTATATATATATATATATATATTATAATATATATATATATATAATATATATATATATATATATATGTAGCGGCCATAACCCTCAGAGGGGCGGCCTTGAATTTTGGGCTTACCGGTTACCTCCGCTTGGCTTGTCGATGAATATCCAGGGATTCCCAGGGTTAGTACCCAAACACTTTGGATGCTGACACAATAAAAGTCCTTTTGAAGGTTTTTATTCTTGCAGTGGTAACATCCAACACAACACAGTCTCAATAGGAATAGAGGGCACGGGTGAAGAAACTCAGGCACCTTGAACTGCTGACATCTACAAATGTCCTTTATAAAACCCAGAGAGTAGCCACTCGCAGCTGGGTACTTCTAAGTCAGATATGCCTCTAGCCAGAGGTATAGCAGCTGACAATGTGATCCGGAAACTTGTTAAAAGTCTCTGACACAATATGAACTTGCAACCGAAGGTGAATAGGAACCTTTCCCACAGTACCTGGAACTTTCTCTGTCTCCTCAGCAGTACTGCAGAAGTGTGGATTCTTTAGTGTCCATACAACTCAGCAACCAGGCTTCTCTTGAGATGCCAGCTTGTTGGCCCTCCTCTGAAGAGTCCTCCCCCGGTCACCTATACGAGCTGTGGCGCCCCTCCAATAATGAGAGCACACCGGGACGCCTTGAATCCTCCTTCAGTTACTGGGCCTCGGGCTAACCGTCTCCGAGACTCGGGAACGGACAGATCCTTGCCCCAGACCAAGCAGGTCTGAGGGGCTAGTCAAACTGACCATATTTGCGGGACGGCAAGTGCTCCCAGGCTCGGGACCCCTCGCGGGGCTACCCCGGTCCAGAACCAGGAAACAGGACTGCGGCCGAACCCCGAACACGTGACTTCAGCACCTTAAGTACCCTTCCCCAGACTACCCAGTGGGGCCAGACGCACCCACTGACTGGCTCCGAGGAAGACTGATACCCAAGACGTCCAACCAGGCCTGGTTCTAGGCCTGTCATGTGTACCTCACTGCACCCATGACCAGGCAGAACCCTAGTACAGCCCAGTCAAACTGATGCCAAAGTTAACCTGCACAATTAACCCTTAGAACCCCATTACTGTTCTAAGGGAAAAAACGAAATTTCGACATATAGCGCACACTCGTGAAAGTGTGACCGCTACCTATATATATATATATATATATATATATGTTTTTTTTTTTTAATTACGAGGAACCCTTGACCCATGAAATGGAACAAAATAATTACAGATATGCCCACAAAGCAATATCAGACAGCCCAACCTGCAAAACGCATGGGAGGGGGGCAGGGGGAAGCCATCCCGCTGAGAGAAGACAGTGATTATTAGCCGCTAGCAATAATCACAGGTGGGGAGGGTTTTGTGAATTAGTTTAACTGTTCAACTTTTTATTAAAAAGATGAACTAACCCTTTAACCACTTTCTGACCATTGCACACCGATATACGTCGGCACAATGGCAGCAGTGGGCAAATGGGAGTTCCTGTATGTCCCCTTTATTTGGCGGGGCTAGTGGGTGCACGCGTGACCGTGCCCACGGAGTCGATGTCCGCTGGTGTCCCCTGATCGTGTCACGGATCGCGGGACACCGGGATTTCCCCATTCTGCCTAGTGACATGACAGGGATCTACTGCTCCCTGCCATCGGGAGCAGTGATCGCTGTCATGTCAGCGGTAGCCCACCCCCCCCCCCCCACAGTTAGAATCACTCCCTAGGACACACGTAACCCCTTGATCGCCCCCTAGTGTTTAACCCCTTCCCTGCCAGTGTCATTTACACAGTAATCATTGCATTTTTTTAGCACCGATCGCTGTAGAAATGACAATGGTCCCAAAATGTGTCAAAAGTGTCGGATGTGTCCGCCATAATGTTGCAGTCACGATAAAAAAAGGCAGCTCGCCGCCATTACTAATAAAAAAAAAATGAATAATAAAAATGCCATAAATCTACCCCCTATTTTGTACATGCTATGAGTTTTGCGCAAACCAATCAATATACGGTTATTGCTAATTTTTTTTTACCAAAAATATGTAGAAGAATACGTATCGGCCTAAACTGAGGAAGAAAATAGTTTTTTTTTATATATTTTTGGGGGATATTTATTATAGCAAAAAGTAAAAAATTCGTTTTTTTCAAAATTGTCGCTCTTTTTTTTGTTTATAGCGCAAAAAATAAAAACCGCAGGGGCGATCAAATACCACCAAAAGAAAGCTCTATTTGTGGGAAAAAAAGGAAGTAATTTTTTCTTCTTTTTGGTGTAACGTCGCACGAGCGCGCAATTGTCAATTAAAGCGACGTCAAAAAAGTGCTCTGGTCAGGAAGGAGGGTAAAATCTTCTGGGGCTATTAAGCGGTTAAGAGGAGAGTTTGGGGAATCATTAAAGGACTAATTTACTAAAAGTGATCTTGTCTTTTAAGATATGACTCATGCAAAATCTACGCCTTCGTTATTATGCATTTTCTATGCGAACTGAACAGATGCCTGAATTCCAATTAACATGTGTGATAATGAGTAAATAGCTGGAGCAAACTCCCTAAAGCATTTGGATACGTCAGTCTACATAAGCCCACCTCCCCTAGGTCAAGTCTTTAAAACAGGCCGTACCTCACTTAGAACTAAATCTGCTGCACAGAGGTCATATAGCGTGACCCCGGCTCCACCAGTGCATGTGAGCTGCCTTTTGCCAGCATAGCAAACATGTCTAACCCTGATCCTTACTACAAAGGCGGGATGAGATGAACCTACACAACAGATGGTACAACACTTTACTCAACACTTTACTAAAGTTTTGTTATAATAATGCACTTAACAACGTTCGAGCATTTTAACTCCTACATTCTAATATTTATTTATTTTATTTTTAATTTTTTTATTATTTACTTAAAAATTAAATTTTAAGCTTGGTAATATAAAACAGTTTTTAATATTAATTTTGAATAAACATCACGCAAATATAAGAACGGAATTTATAGGCCTTGCCTTGTTGTAAGTTTTTGTAATGAAGAGCCATTGCCTAAAATAACATGGCAGCGATAAGGACGTTTGAATCTTTACGACGACTTGTCAATACCCTTAATAATGGTGTACCACACATGTTTTGAGCATACAGTGCCTTGAAAAAGTATTCACACCCCTTGAAATTTTTCCACATTTTGTCATGTTACAAATGTAGCGCACTAGCCCCTTGGGAGCTGCAAATGTTGTTCATTACCTTTTTGTCAGTTAGCCCCGTTTCTTCCTTTCACCCATGCAATTTACACATCAGACGACTTTAAGGTTGATAATGCTTTATTCTGGGGTATTTTAACCACTTCAATACAGGGCTTTTAAACACCCTTCCTTACTAGAGCACTTTTTGCGATTCGGCACTGCGTCACTTTAACTAACAATTGCGCGTCGTGCGACGTTACACCCAAACAAAATTGACGTCCTTTTTTTCCCACAAATAGAGCTTTATTTTGGTGGTATTTGATCACCTCTGCGGTTTTTATTTTTTGCGCTATAAACAAAAGAAGAGCGACAATTTTGAAAAAAAAAACACAATATTTTTTACTTTTTGCTATAATAAATATCCCATTTAAAAAAAAAAAAAAAAAAAAAATTTCCTCAGTTTAGGCCGATACGTATTCTTCTACATATTTTTGGTAAAAAAATCGCAATAAGCGTATATTGATCAGTTTGCGCAAAAGTTATAGCGTCTACAAAATAGGGGATAGATTTATTGAATGTTTTTTTTTTTTTTTTTACTAGTAATGGCGGCGATCTGCGATTTTTTTTTTTCGTGACTGCGACATTGCGGCGGACACTTCGGACACTTTTGACACATTTTTGGAACCATTCACATTTACACAGCGATCGGTGCTATAAAATTGCAGTGATTACTGTGTAAATGTGACTGGCAGGGAAGGGGTTAACACTAGGGGGCGCTGCAGGGGTTAATGTGTTTCCCTATAGGAGTGATTCTAACTGTGGGGGGAGGGGACTCAAGGGGAGGAGACCGATCATGTGTTCCTCCGTACTGGGATCACATGATCGGTCTCCTCTCTGCTGACAGGACGTGGAGCTGTGTGTTTACACACACAGCTCCACGGTCCCGCACAGTCCCGTTGTTTTAATGGGCAATCGCGGGTGCCCGGCGGACATCGCCGGGCACTCGCACCGGGTCCCGAGCGATGCCGTGCGTCCCCCAGGCGGCCGGGAATGCGAGGACGTCATATGACGCCCACCTAGGATGGGAGATCCACCTTGTGGGCATCATATGACTATAAGGCAGTATTGAAGTGGTTAAAGCAGAGTTCCACCCACAAATGGAACTTCCGCTTTAAAGAGGAAGTAAAGCCTTCCCCCAAAGAAAAAAAAAAAAACGGAACCTGCAAGGCAAATGCATAATGAGCTAGTATGCATAGCATACTAGCTCATTATGAATAACTTACCTTAGAACGAAGCCCCCGAAGCGACCTCATCCACGACCTTCTCCGCGCCATCAAGCCCGGAGTGACTTCCGGGTCTCGCCACTCCAGCGCTGTCATTCGCTGGATCGGCGATGACGTCACTCCCGCGCATGCGCACGAAAGCGGCATATCGCCCTGATCTCAGCATGCGCAGTGCACAGCGATGCCTCTTTTTTTTCTAAATATCTCCTAAACCATGTAGGTTTAGGAGATATTTTACAGGTAAGCCTTAATCTAGGCTTACCTGTAGGCCAAAGTGGTTTGTAAGGGTTTACAACCACTTTAAGCACTCCTCACCCCCTTACATGCCACATTTGGCATGTCATTTTTTTGGGGGTGGGGGGGGGGTGGGGGCTTCATTAGGGGGGGACTTCCTGTCCCCCTCCCTCATTCCACCCAGGAACCGCCTAGGCGACTCCTCCTTTCGTCTAAGGCGGCCCCTCCCTCTAGGCGATCTCCTGGGACGCGTGACAGGTCCCAGGAGATCGCCTATCCACTCCGGGAGCACAGCGCGACTCGCGCATGCACCGTGCGTGCTCGGCCATGTAGACAAAAGCTGTCACGGACGGGTGCCCTGAGTGGCAATGGAGGCGCAGCCGAAGAGAAGGGGGAGAGGAGCGACACTCCGTTCGGCCGCATCGCTGGACCGTGGAACAGGTAAGTGTCTGTTTATTAAAAGTCAGCAACTACACTTTTTGTAGCTGCTGACTTTTAAAAGGCCTGGAACTCCCCTTTAATGAATGCTGAAGTAGATAGTATGAGATGCCCCGGTAATTTATCATTTTGGCATGTTACATCTTTTCTCCTGGTGACTCCCTCCTGCACTTTGCTTTTGCTCAGTTAGAACTTAAAAATTCCAATATGGACAGGGCCGTCTTTAATATTGATTGGACCCTGGGCAAAACTTTTCTTGGGGCACCCCCATGCAGTTTTGCTCTCCACCTGCTCTGAGACATACAATAAATAGCAGCTAGACTCAAAATCAGTTTACTGAATCAGATCAGGCAGCTATTGCGATTGGTTGCCAGAGGTTACAGTGTATCATTACCGCTCACTGACTGGTTGCTAGAAGTTACAGCACACTTTACGGCTCACTGATTAGTTGCTAGAGGTTACAGTACATGATTTCTGCTTGTTGATTGGTTGCTAGAGATTACTGTGGATATGACCTCAGGGGGGCATGATATACATATCAATGCTGCCGCCGCCGGCCGCCGCTATTTACACATGAATGCCGGTAATTTACATGTAAACACAAGGTTTGCAGGTGAGTCATCTGTACACAACAATAGGGCAGAGCTGGGCAGCATTAGTAGTAGCACTTCACACTGAGATATTGGGACACAGCACAGGACTAAAACCTCAAGGGACAAGGGAATTTAAACCAAGATAGTTGGCAAGTATGAGGCAGCTGCTTTGGGCCCCACAACAATGACAGGGCCCAGGGCAGCTGCCCCTTTTGCCCTGCCTTAAAAACGGCCCTGAATATGGACTGACCAGCATCACTCTGAATAATGCCTGAGATAGACGACAAAGTCACAGGCCACACTGCCTATTACCTTTGCTGTCATTCCTCCGTCAAGTCCTGGAATTTGTGTATCACTGCAGTCCTTGAACATACAATGTGTTACGGAATAGCACTACTGGGTTGCACTCCCTTTGCTCTCTTCCAATCAACAGTCCATGTTACTCACAGCTGATTCCCAGTTTACTTGACTCCTACTTCTTCCTCCTTTATGGTCCGGTATATCCCCATGGGACGACTGGTCTTTGTTAGATCTTTACATGGTTGCGACTTCTCCAGGGACCAGTTGTGGGTCCCCTGGACTCCTACTCCTCCGGTTATCCAGCTCCGGGGTCTCTGAACCCTCGGCCCTCCGGCCCTCCTCCTCCTCTCTCTCTCTCTCTCTCTCTTCTTTTTCTCAGGGCATGTGGCCCCCCTTTTTATTTGAGAGACACCCATTTACCAAGGAAATTAACCATTGGTTCACTCTCTCACGTGGGTTTCCTGCCACTCAAAACCTCATGCCGCGTACACACGATCCGAATTTCCGATGGAAACAGTCCGATGGGAGCTTTTCATCGGATTTTCCGACTGTGTGTATGCCCATCTGTCTTTTTCTGTCAGAATTTCCGACGGACTTTGGATTGAGAACCTGTTCTTAATTTTTCCGACGGAAACCCTTTCTATCGGATTTTCCGATCGTGTGTATGCAATTCCGACACGCAAAATTCCGACGCATGCTCGGAAACAATTTAACGCATTAAACTTCCCTTTTATAGTGCAGTCGAACATGTTGTATGCCGCTGTGTTATTGACCGTCGAAATTTGGTGTGACCGTGTGTAGGCAACACAGCTTGAGCGGAATTCCTTTGGAATTCCATCGGAAAAACCATCAGAGCTTTTTCCGATGAGAATTCCGATCGTGTGTACGCGGCATAAGTCTTTCCTCTCTGTCCAGTCCTACCCACCATCCAGCAGAGGAGGTATCCCTGAGTTCAAGCGTAGGCGGTCACACCCCCTTCTACACTAACACTCCCATCCCCAAATAAACAGACTAGGCCCAAGAAATGTACCTGCATCTGGCCTACACTCACAAAAACCCAATCTATTCCCCTGTCTAAAACATGGGGTCCACTACACAAACAAAAAGGTAAATGTATTTTATTGGGATTTTATGTGATAGACCAACACAAAGTGGCACATAATTGTCAAGTGGAAGGAAAATGATAAATAGTTTTCCAAATTTCTTACAAATAAATATGTGAAAAGTGTGGAGTGCATTTGTATGGCGCTCCCCTGAGTCAATACTTTGTAGAACCACCTTTCACTGCATTTACAGCTCAAAGTCTTTTTGGGGATGTCTCTACCAGTTTTGCACATCTAGAGAGGGACATTTTTGTTCATTCTTCTTTGCAAAATAGCTCAAGCTCTGTCAGATTGGATGGAGAGAGTATGTGAACAGCAATTTTCAAGTCTTGCCACAGATTCTCAATTGGATTTAGGTCTGGACTTTGACTGGACACATTCTAACACATGAATATGCTTTGATCTAAACCATTCCATTGTAGCTCTGGCTGTATGTTTAGGGTCGTTGTCCTGCTGAAGGTGAACCTCCACCCCAGTCTCAAGTCTTTTGCAGACTCTAACAGGTTTTCTTCTAAGATTGCCCTGTATCTGGCTCCATCCATCTTCCCATCAACTCTGACCAGCTTCCCTGTCCCAGCATCCCCACAACATGATGCTGCCACCACCATGTTTCACGGTGGGGATAGTGTGTTCACGGTGATGTTCAGTGTTAGTTTCCCACCACACATAGCGTTTTGCTTTTAGGCCAAAAAGTTAAATTTTGGTCTCATCTGACCAGAGCACCTTCTTGTTTGCTGTGTCCTCCACATGGCTTCTCGCAAACCGCAAATAGGACTTCTTATGGCTTTCTTTCAACAATGACTTTCTTCTTGCCACTCTTTCATAAAGGCCAGGTTTGTGGAGTACATGACTAATAGTTGTCCTGTGGACAGATTCTCCCACCTGAGCTGTGGATCTCTGCAGCTCCTCCAGAGTTACCATGGGCCTCTTGGCTTCTTCTCTGATTAATGCTCTCCTTGCCCGGCCTGTCAGTTTAGGTGGACGGCCGGGTCTTGGTAGGTTTGCAGTTGTGCCATACTCTCCATTTTTGGATGATGGATTGAACAGTGTTCTGTGAGATATTCAAAGCTTGTTTGTTCACTAAGGTGCTCTAACAAGGCCAAGGGCTTCACAGAACAGCTGTATTCATATTGAGATTCAATTACACACAGGAGGACTCTATTTACAAATTAGGTGACTTCTAAAGGAAATTGGTTCCACTAGATTTTAGTTAGGAGTGATCAAATGGCACCAAAAGAAAGCTCTATTTGTGGGGAAAAAAAGACGCCAATTTTGTTTGGGAGCCACGTCGCACGACCGCACAATTGTCAGTTAAAGCGACGCAGTGCCGAATCACAAAAAGGGGCCTGGTCCTTTGGCTGCAAATTGGTCCGGGGCTTAAGTGGTTAAAGTGGAGTTCCGACCACATTTATTTTATTTTTTTTCAGCATGCTTTTCTACATAATATACATGAACTCATGTCTCCAATTTAATCCCCTTTCGTCTACATGTTTTTTTAGAATGTACTTACCTTAGATTTTGTCTTCCTGAGCACTTCCATCTTCATTGTGGGCATGTAAAGCCCACTCGGACTCTCTTTCGGGATACGGTGCTGCTGGATACCCAGCATGCACTTTCCGATCTTGTGCATGCACACTGTACGTAGAGTGTAGCGCGGACAGTATGTCTGGTTGCCATCACAATGGGCGACGACGGAGGAAGGGCCCGTCCCGTTTGTTATGGCAACAAAGCTAAGCAGTCAAGGGGGCGGCGATGCCCACTGTCTCCTGGGAATCATGACACACATCTTCCAGGAGCCAGTGCGCCGCAGGATATTACGTACAATGCAGGGGCAGCCCGTCCATTTGGGGCGCCCAGGCCCCCCCCCCCCCCCATCCTCACCATCCCCTATATGCAGTGGATAGATTCATGCATTGCATGAATCTATCCATGGCCGCCCCCTATTGCCCGACCCCCTTCTGGTCACCGCTCATGAATTAGAGCAATTAGGCTCTAATAGGCTTCAAAATAGGGTGGACTTGGGACGCAGAGCATTGCGTCTGCAGCCCACCAAGGTGTGTTGCAACAGCGAATGAAAATTCGCTGTTGCAACACTGATCCTACTTCCGGCCAATCGGGAAGCAGGTTTGAAACCCATTTCCGGATTGGCCAAAACGCCCCGAAGGAGGGGGGAGGAGAGAGGAGACACTGCAGAAGCTGCTCCAGGAGAGGACACCAGTCGCCGGAGCAGCTTTCCCTGAGCCAGCCACGCTCTCACCACCCGCATCCATGGTAAGGATAGAGAGTGGTGGTAGAAGGGGGCTGTGTTAGTGCCGCCCCCCCCCCAAAGAAAAAAACGGAAGAGAGGGAGACAACCTTGGAAACAGGGTAAGCAAAGCAAAAAATATATATATATATTTGCCCAATGCAGACATAATGGCCAGTTGCGAAGCTAATGATGAGAAGCTTAAAAAGTGGGTGGAACTCCGCTTTAATGCCTTCACCTACCAACACGCCATAATCCAGATAAAGCCTGGCCAACACAATACCTCGGTATGGCTCTGCCAATTAAAAAATAGAAAATTTCTGAAAAATTTCCAACCTGCTTCTGATACTGATACAGTTTTTCAGATTTTTCTTTTGCTTTTGTTCCTTAGAACATTTAGAATGACTCAGGCTTGTATTCCTTCTCTGCTGCTGTTTTAGCAATTTAAGAGGAGATTAAGTTCGGCAAAACATAATAAAAAGAGGAAAAAAAAATCCCCATGACGGTAATATGTTTCTTTAAAAGGAAAAAAGAATATGACCCTAAGGCCACTTCTCGGAGCACTAATACAGCCGCCAACATCAGGGAGATTACCTAAAGTGCTGCTGATTGAATTAGGATCCTTTCTTCAGTATTGTGAACTTCCAAAGAATCTTCTATAGAATTCTCAGTACAGATGAACGCTCTGAACAATGCACAGCTTTTACCTCCTTTGTGATCAAAATTAAACACTCAAAGAACCACTGGCACAAGCTTCGGGCCAAACATTTATTCTTATATTTATTTATTTTAGTTTCGGAAAAATGCAACGCACGTTAACACATTTTAATGGCAGCAGATTGGGAATCTACTTGGCACAGTAGCCGAGTTTGATGGCACAGTGGCTGCATTTGATGGCACAGTGGCTGCATTTGATGGCACAGTGGCTGCATTTGATGGCACAGTGGCAGCGTTTGATGGAACAGTAGCTGCGTTTGATGGGCACAGTGACTGCATGTGATGGCACAGTGGCAGCGTTTGATGGCACAGTGGCAGCATTTTGGGCACAGTGGCAGCATTTGGGCATAGTGGCAGCGTTTTATGGCACAGTGGCTGTATTTGATGGCACAGTGGCTGCATTTGATGGCACAGTGGCTGTATTTGATGGCACACTGGCAGCGTTTAAAAGGGGCACAGTGGTAGCGTTGGGCACAGTGGCTGCAATTGATGTTTTTTTTTTTCAAAGTTTTTTCAGTTTGTTTACGCCCCCCACTGGCACAAGCTTCGGTCCAAACATTTATTCTTATATTCATTTATTTTAGTTTCGGAAAAAGGCAACGCACATTAACACATTTTAATGGCAGCAGATTGGGAATCTACTTGGCACAGTAACCGAGTTTGATGGCACAGTGGCTGCCTTTGATGGCACAGTGGCTGCATTTGATGGCACAGTGGCAGCGTCTGATGGCACAATGGCAGCGTTTGATGGGCACAGTGGCTGCATTTGATGGCTCAGTGGCAGCGTTTGATGGAACAGTAGCTGCGTTTGATGGGCACAGTGACTGCATTTGATGGCACAGTGGCAGCGTTTAGTGGCACAGTAGCTGCGTTTGATGGCACAGTGGCAGCGTTTGATGGCACAGTAGCTGTGTTTGATGGCACAGTGGCAGCGTTTGGGCACAGTGGCAGCGTTTGGGCATAGTGGCAGCGTTTGATGGTCACAGTGGCTGCCTTTGATGGCACAGTGGCTGCATTTGATGGCACAGTGGCAGCGTTTGATGGCACAGTGGTAGAGTTTGATGGCACAGTGGCTGCATTTGATGGCACACTGGCAGCGTTTAAAAGGGGCACAGTGGCAGCGTTGGGCACAGTGGCTGCAATTGATGTTTTTTTTTTTTCAAAGTTTTTTCAGTTTGTTTGCGCCCCCCAAAAATTTTGAGCACCAGCCGCCACTGCCTCCCACACAGTGAGTAACCACAGGCTAGGCACACAGTTAACCCTTTGATCGCCCTAGATGTTAACCCCTTCCCAGCCAGTGTAATTAGTACAGTGACAGTGCATATTTTGTAGCACTGATCACTATATTAGTGTCACTGGTCCCCAAACGTGTCCGCAATATTGCAGTAAAAAAATAAAACCAATTTTTTCATGTTAAAAAAAAAATAAAACCAATCAATATAGGCTTATTGGATTTTTTGTTACCAAAATATGTAGCAGAATACATATTGGCCTAAATTGATGAAGAAATTAGATTTACATTTTTTTTATAATGTATGTTTTATAGCAGAAAGTAAAAAATATAGATTTTTTTTTCAAAATTGTCAGTCTTTTTTTGTTTAGCGCACAAAAATAACAAAAACACAGATGCGATCAAATACCACCAAAAGAAAGCTCTATTTGTGGGAAAAAAGGACATCAATTGTATTTGGGTACAACATCGCACGACCGCGCAATTGTCAGTTAAAGTGACGCAGTGCCGTATCGCAAAAAATGGCTTGGTCATGAAGGGGGATAAATCTTCTGGAGGTCTAAAGTGGTTTAAAGTATTTGATTTTCCAAAGCAAATAGACAGTTCATTTTGCAAAAGAAGTTGTACTTTGATTGGGTATTCTTTGCAAAGTGCAATTTCACCGCATTCACTAAGACATGTGCAATTAGTTTAGTTCCGAATTCCTTTTTTAACGAATTTCGACCAATTTACTAATTCGGAAATATCGGAATTAACGAAAACCCGTTTAACAAATTTTTCCTAATATTCGTAAATTCGAATTTTCGAAAATTAGTAAATTCGAAAATTCGGAAATTTGGAAATTTGGAAATTCCAAAAACCGAAAATTCGAAAATCTGAAATAATAACTAACTAATAATAACTTAACTATTACTAACTATTAAATTAAAGGTATTGGAATTTTCTTTCAAATTTGGCTATTAGTGAACGTAATGAACACTAATTTATCCAAAGTTACGAATTATCCGAAATAATGAATGCCGCAACAAATGGAGCAAATTATTAATAATAAATACCGATAATTATAATAAAAACGTTTTATTTAGTATTATTATTTCTTATTTATTCGTTCCGTTCCATTTGTTCAGATCTGACATTCGTTATTTCGGATAATTCATAACTTCGGATGAATTCATATTCATTACGTTAACTAACAGACAAATTTGAAAGTCAATTCCAATACCTAGAATTTAATAGTTAGTTATTATTAGTTAGTTATTCTTTCAAATTTTTGGATTTTCTTTCTTATTTTTGAGTTTTCGAATTGACAATTTTTTTAATTTACGAATGTAACCTGGAATGGACCTGGAATTTAATAGTTAGTTATTATTAGTTAGTTATTCTTTTTGAATTTTCAGATTTTCTTTCTTATTTTTGGGTTTTCAAATTTACGAATTTTCCTAGAATTTAATAGTTAGTTATTATTAGTTAGTTAGTTATTCTTTTCAGATTTTCTTTCTTATTTTGGGGTTTTTCGAATTTAATCATAATGAATGACTCGAAAAACGGGAAAAAAAAGAAAGGAAAAAAAAAACGAATGAAAGAAAACAAAAACGAATAAATCTTTTGGCAGTGCACATGTCTATAGTACATTATTAAATCACTAAATTTACTACAATTTTCTCTGCCTGAGAACATGACCATAACTGTAATGTACGCTTATTACGCGGTATTTTATAGGTTGTCGGTGGACTTCTTAGAATTGTACTTGGAGTCAAAGGTCAAGCTAAGAGCTCTTGAGATCTAAGGAAGAGGCAGCCCAGTCTGTGTAGGGTGTATTACCAGTAAACCCATAGAGGTTGGCTATTAGTCTTGGCAAAGTGGTTTACTGTTGGGGGGTCGGGTTGAAATTGCACGTGCACTGAAACATACATCTGAGGCCTTCAATCTGAGCGCGGTCCTCAGAGACTTTTACGCTTAACACGATCAGATCATATATATATCCAGGCTGCTTCCTGCCACTCATTAACTGGATCAGGTTACCTCGACTGCTGATTTTCACCTGTTGCTGACTTTGTTTTTCACCGTTTTTATTTGAATATGGTCGCATTTTCTTCTGAGCTTTGAAAAAACAGAGATCAGAGGGGACCTGTAAAAAAACAAAAAAACGTATTAAACATTTCACACATTTAAAGCGTAGTATTAGGAATCTTAGATTTTCTTGGGTTTTAAAAATCTAATAAAAAAAAAAAAAGAGTTCCTAAAAAAAAAAAAAGAAACGGTGCATTAACCTGGAAATGTCTTCAAAGTGTTTAATTTTTTTTATGTTATTAAATTGAAGGTAACACAGCAATTAAAGTGGAAGTAAACCCATCGATTTAACAGTTTCATAAAACAGTTACATTCCCGTCAGGTGCTGCTGGGAATGTAACACTCCCATTGGTTCTGCTCTCAACCAAACTGTCAAATAATCCAATGGCTGATGTCATAACTGATCACATATGCAGCACCATGGCAGTTGAAGATTAAAGTGGTTGTGAACCCTAGAAAAACAAACAACAAAAAACAAGCTGCAAGACAAAGGCATAATGAGGTAGTATGCATCACATACTAGCTCATTATGAAATACTTACCTTAGAACAAAGCTATTGCAGCCTTCCCCATACACCGCTGTGAGGGGCGACATGTGTCCAGGATGTTACTTCTGGGTAAGCAGGCTCTGGTGCTGTGATTGGCCGGAGCCAATTGACGTCATTCCCCCGCATGCGCACGGGAGCTGCCGGTAACGTCGCACATGGGTATACAGTGAATATCTCCTAAACTGTGCAAGTTTAGGAGAAATTCACGTTACCTACAGGTAAGCCTTATTATAGGCTTACCTGTAGGCAAAAGTGGTTGTAAAGGGTTTACAACCACTTTAATTCGGAAATTCGGAAATTCGGAAATTCGGAAATTCAAAATTCGGAAATTCAAAATTCGGAAATTCAAAATTCGGAAATTCAAAATTCGGAAATTCGGAAATGCGAAATTCGGAATAATGGCAGCTTCCTTGGCTGAAAATTATAGGAGGGTTTACCTCAACCAGTGAGCTACTATGTGAGCTTTACCGCAACCAGTGAGCTATCTAAATACAAAGCAACTAGACCAGTGGTCTCCAAACTGTGGGATTTTTGCTTGAGCTGCCAAAAATCTTTTTTATAAAGGATACAATATACCAGTCCAGAGTAAAAACTTTTACAGATGATGGCCGGCAAAATTTTACTTCCCAAGATATATTTAATAAAAGATTTTTTTTTTAATTATTATAAATTTATATTATTATATTAATTTTTTAACTATTTTATATAATTTTTATATATTATTTTTGTATAGAGTGGGGCCCCTTCTCTCAGGGGGACTGGTACAGTTGGCCCTTTTGCCCCCTTATAAATGGCTGTTAGCATCTATTAAACAATGAAATAACTTTATGACTCAATCACATGGGCGTAAAGGGCTGTACAGAACCAAAACCAGGGCGTATTTCTGTGCCCTTTTAGGGCCCTGTGCGTTCAGGAATGGAATGCAGGTCTCCTACATTTTGGACCCTCGTCCCTGAACCCACAGGACCCTTAACGTGGGTACCACTCAGTATAACTTGCAGCCCTATTCAGCCATAGCCTACCATAGACTTGGCAGGGCTGGACTCTGCACCGGTACCTCCTGGGCACACTAACACTCCGAGAGGGATGCACTGCTCCTAGTTGGCCTCTTGTGCAAGGGACCTTATTCTCCTCTGGAAGAAAATGCTTTTGCACAATATAACCCAATGCTCTGCAACTACACGACAACCAATGTTAATAGGATTGGATGATGGTTAGCCTGACAGCAATATGTCATGTTAGAGGCCTAGGCTTGTATGTCATACCAATGGGAGCTCTGAATAGGAGGCACATATGGCAGCTTCATTTAAAGGATCTCTTTATTCAAGAGTTGTATTAACATGTCCTTAGAGCAAAAGGGCCCCAAGGAATGTAATAGAGAGCAAATACTGTGTGCAGCACACTGATACCATCACCGGGGCTAGGCAAAGTCACTGGACTGGAGCTCTACAGAGAAGGACCACTGCTTTCTGTGTAAACAGTGGTCTCTCTGCAGCAGCACATTTTTTTTTATTACCTTTCCCACTCCAGCGTGTTGAAGTGCGTGTCCCTTAAAATGCCATAAAGTTTCAATAGGTCATTTCAAGTCTCTGGTTGACCTATAAACCATACACAAATTTAAGTAGGCATAGGACACACATCCTGCCACACCCCCTTAAAGGAGAATTAACCAACCAAAAAAAAGGTTAATAAAAGGGACAGAGGGACATTGCTCCAAATCAGGGACAGTCCCTCAAAATCAGGGACAGTTGGGAGCTATGCTTGTGTACCCAGCCTAACTCCTTGAGGCAGGGCCGGTGCTAGACTATTTTGTGCCCTAGGCAAGACCAACTACTTGCACCCCCCAGCCGCCCCCCCTCCCCCGTCAGCAATGGTATATCTGTGAAGAAATATAGGAAATATAGGAGATGGAAAAAAAAAACTCAGAGTAACAGATTGTGTAGCGAAATGCAGCCCCTGAATAAACACAAGGCTGTGACAGGCTTACCAGTCCAACTGCACCATCCTAGTAAAGAAACAAAGGGTAGTACCACCAGTGCCTCAACAAGGCCAAATGACCTACCAAACCGCCTTATACACTCCCTAAGGGAGAAAACGTACCGCCCACACCAGTAGTGTGGGCGGAGCTATACACTCCAAAGCTGACCTGTGTGTCCAAAAAGGATACACACAGGTCAGCTTTGGAGTGTATAGCTCCACCCATTCATTTTCTCTGGGATGGCCATTCTATGCTGATTTTTTAGTTATATGTGTTATTTGATGTGTTTTGTATCTGATCCTGTATTTCTCGTTTCAGTGAATATTGTATGACATTGTTCAGTTCTCCTGAGGAAGCCCTAATAAAGGCGAAACATGTTGAGATATACTAACATTTGCCAATTTTCATCTTTATTCAATGATGTACTGTTTTTAATATTGTTCTAGACATATGATGTCAATTATGTCGCTGTTTACTTTTCAATAAATGTATATTTTTGTATTTAAATATGTGTTTCATGCGCCTTTAAAGTCCCAATTCCTGATTCTTCAATATTTTGTTAATTTAAAGGGATGTGGCGCTATAACTTTAGTTTCAGCAATTTAGCTCATAATTTAAACCTTCTGTTTGCATATGTTTACAGGCCTTTAGATGCATTACAAAATAATTATGAAATAATGACCAATCATTTGATTGTTCCCTTTTCCTGCAGATGGAGAGAAGTGCCCAATGCAATTTTGCGCAAATCAAGAGAAAGTCACAGCTACATTCAGTACGTTGTATTTTTTCTGAAGACACAGGCTGCCTCTCCTAGCCACCCATAAAGCATCTCCCGCTCTTTAAAAAGAAAGACCACCACCATCTAAATATGATTTTATTATATATATATACATATATATATATATACATATTTTTTTTTTTTTTTATACATTTTTTATTTAGAATTTAGAAAAAAATACAGCAGGTAAAACAGAGCATCCAATGAAAAAATAAAAAACAACAGTCATAGGTGTACACAACAACAAAATCACAAGATGAGGTGATAAACCGTATCACAAGAACACTGGATGGTGTTACAGTAAAACCCGGGTACACACTACAGTTTTTTTTTTTTGTGCAACCTCGGTCGGGAGCCACTGTAGTAACCATACCCCCCCGCCCGCCAGAACACTTGGATCAGCACTCCCTGCCATTGGCTGAGAGTGCCGATCGGGAGTCGGTGGACTGCTGGTTTTTCAGCATGCACATCCGACAGAAGTCGGCAAATTGGCCGGATTCTGTCAGACAGACCGACATACACACGGGCAGAATGTCGGCCGATATTTTTTCTACACGCTAATGTTTTCCGACATTCTGCTTGTGTGTACAGGGTTTAAGGTGTTACTAAACCCAGTTATATGAAAATAGTTCATCCGCACACACCCCAGGGCCCACAACTTATAAATCTTCTTTTTACATTAAAATACTGCCACTATATACCTTCTTGGATGATCTGTATACCACAATTACATGATAACCTGCACAGTTTCTCCAGTGCTGAGAGTTCAGGTAGGAGGAGATTTCCACTACAGCCTGTATACACGCCCACATGTGTGATGTCAGTATCATGTTAGTATTGTGTGACCTGGCTAGCTCTGAGAACAAGTAAATGTTCTCTCCAGCATAAAAGACACAACTGAGACAGCTGAGTGCAGAAGGAGAAGGATCTGTGCATACAGGATAAAACAGCCTTTTTACACAAAGCAGAGGGTTAACCTCTTAAGTTCCATAGTGAGTATAACAAGCATGCTATACTGCATATACAGACTGATTTTACTGTTGTGGGTTTGGTAACGCTTTAAAAAATGTTTTCACATTTTTCACATTTTCTCAGTCCTTGATTAATAATGAAAAACATTTGGAGTGAAAAAATTGCTAGGTGGTGGCTCCTAATCTGCCACTTCCGGCTCCGCGGCGCTCCGCATCACTTCCTCCCTCACCTGTGCTCCTGGCAAATGTGAGACATCATTTCCCAGGAGTCAGTGTGCAGGACTGTGTGAAAAAAATTGCATTATTTCCCGTCAGGAAATGACGTGATTTAAGGCAGAGCTATCTATCTATATATACGTTGCCATAACAACGGGGCGGGGCCTTCCTCCGTCGCCGCCCGTTATGGCAACTTGATAAACAATCGGCGCTACTGCCGCCGGAGCATCACGCATGCACGAGATCGAGAGGTGCATGCCTGTTACCCAGCATGCACCTCTCGATCGGTTATCCAGGAGTTGGTTGCGATTGGGCTTCATATTCCCACACTCATCATGGCAACGGTCAGAAGAGGATCAGCTAAATTGTAAGTTGAAAAAATATATATGATTACTATCCACTAGCATATACACATATAGTTTATGTGTGTTAATAATGCAGTGTGAGGGGATGCCTGGAAAAAAATAAAACATTTGGTGGCCGGAACTCCACTTTAAGTCTTTTTAGGCCTAGGAAGCCTGCGAGGGGGGGGGGGGGCCTCTAAGTCTTTTTAATATAAATGGAGAAAGAACAGTTACAATGCAATTCAAGAACAAGAGGGTTAGGAGGGCCCTGCCTGTAAGAGCTTACAATTTAACCGCTTGGCGACCACCTCCCGTAGGAGTACGGGGGGCAGAGTGACTCTCCTGTGCTGGATCACATACCTAGTGCGTAATCCAGCACTTCCAGGTAGGGGGCACACGCCGCTGGTGCCGCGGCTGCATGGGCGTCCGCAGGTAGGGGCAAGGGGGGGGCAAGTGCCCTCCCTGGAATCAGGGATCGGATCAGGAGTTTGTTCCCCACTCGGTATTTATACTAGCCCTGGCGGCTGGCCCTGTCCTCACCCAGAATGAAAACGGGTCTTGCCAGCTGTTGGTCATCTTGGGCATTCTACTGGCATGCAAGGTACCGTACTGAGCATTACACACACCACTGCAACATAGGGGCACTTGAGGGACTGCAGACAGGGCTAGGGGGTCCCTCTCTCTGACCCCATCATCCCTCTCTGTCACCCCCTCTCTCTCTCTGTTACCCCTCTGTCTGTCTTTTTCACCCCCTCTCACCGTCACCCCCACCCCTCTGTCTCTCTCGGTCACACTCCTCTCTCTCTCTCTGTCACCCCTCTGTCTCTTTCTGTCACCCCCTTTCTCTCTGTCACCCCCCTGTCTATTTCTGTCACCCCCTATGTCTTTCTGTCACCCCCTCTCTCTCTCTGTCACCCCCTGTCTTTCTGTCACCCCCCTGTCTCTCTGTCACCCCCCACATGTATGCAGTCTCTTAGAGTCTCTTGTGCCATGTCCGCAGTCTCTTATAGTCTCTTGAGCCACGTATGCAGTCACTGACAGTCTCTTGGGCCATGTATGCAGTCACTGACAGTCTCCTGTGCCATGTCTGCAGTCTCTGACCCTCTCCTGTACTACGTCTGCAGTCTCTGACCGTGATAATGACATTGTCGAAAAGGGTCAGAGCATGGGTGACCTTAAAGTTATGCCCCCCCTGAAAAAAGTTCTGCGGACGCCCATGCGCGGCTATACTGTGATTAGACACAGCCCAAGCTGATCAATGGGTGCCGGCCAACGGATGTCCACCGGCACCCTCTGATCGGCAAGGGGAGACACAGAACAGAGCTCTGCCTATGTAAACAAGGCAGAGCTCTGTTTTGTCAGCAGGGATGTGATGGACTTTGTTTCCTTGCAAAGCACCACATCCCTTAGTAAAAACAGCAGATAAGAAAGGGGAAAAAAAAAACAAGGGAAGCGCTCCCTTTTTTTCAATTTTTTTTTCCCTTATGTTCCATTACAGATTGCAGCCCAAACCTTGTTGGTAATCTCTTTGAGAGAGCAGCTGTACCTAGTAAACCTCACCCATTTCATAGATGAGTAGGTTGAAGAGCGCAGGAATAGAATCCTTTCCTTCTGTGGTGATGTTTGACGAAAAACAGCACAAAGTAAACACAAAAACACTGGTTAGGCACACGTTTAACCCTTTGATGCCCTCGATGTTTAACCCCTTCTACAGTGACATTGCATATTTTTAGCATTGATCGCTGTCACTGGTCCCCAAAAAAGTGTCAGTTAGTGTCAGATTGTCCACCGCAATATCACAGTCCCGCTATGAGTCGCGGATCGCCACCATTACTAGTATAAAAAGAAATAAATAAAAATTCCATATATATATATATATATATATATATATATATATATATATATATATATATATATATATATATATATATATATATACACCATAGTTTGAAGATGCTATAACTTTTGCGCAAACCAATGAATATACGCTATTGTTTTTTTGTTTTTTTTTACCAAAAACATGTATCAGAATACATGTTGGCCTAAATTTCTGAAGAAATTATTGGATATGTTTTATAGCAGAGAGTTAAACATTTTTTTTTAAACCTGTGACAGTTTTTTGTTTATAAAATAAAAAAAACCCAGTGGTGATCAAATACCACCAAAATGAAGCTATATATGTGGGAAAAGAAGGATATGATATGAATCTATGTATAGCGTTGCATGACCGCGCAATTGTCAGTGAAAGTAACGCAGTGCCAAAAAGCAAAAAGTGGCCTGGTCTCGAAGAGGGGTTAAATCTTCCGGAAGGCAAGTGGTTAAAGGATGTTGCAGCTTTGTGTTGTTACTGGCAAGCTGATGCCATTTAACACTTTGAATGGTATATTTAACCAATTCAGCCCCGGAAGAATTTACCCCTTTCCTGACCAGAGCACTTTTTGCGATTCGGCACTGCGTCACTTTAACTGACAATTGCGCATCCGTTTGACATCCTTTTTTTCCCACAAATAGAGCTTTCTTTTGGTGGAATTTGATCACCTCTGCGGTTTTTATTTTTTTGCGCTATAAACAAAAAAATAGCGCCAATTTTGAAAAAAAAAAGCAATATTTTTTACTTTTTGCTATAATAAATATCCCCCAAAAATATATAAAAAAAACTAATTTCTTTTTCAGTTTAGGCCGATACGCATTCTTCTACATATTTTTGGTAAAAAAAATCGCAATAAGCGTATATTGATTGATTTGCTAGTTAAGGCGCCTACAAAATGGGGGATAGATTTATGGCATTTTTATAATAATTTTCTTTTTAGTAATGGTGGCGATCTGCGATTTTTATCGTGACTGCAACCTTGCGGCGGACACATCGGACAATTTTGACACTATTTTGGGACCAGTGAGATTTATACATCGATCAGTGCTATAAAAATGCACTGATTACTGTGTAAATGACACTGGCAGGGAAGAGGTTAAACACTAGGGGGCGATTAGGGGTTAAGTCTGTCCTAGGGAGTGATTCTAACTGGGGGGGATGGGCTCATTACAATATGACAGAAATCACTGCTCCCGATGACATGGAGCAGTAGCTCCCTGTTATGTCACTAGGCAGAACAGGGAAATGCCTTGTTTACATAGGCATCTCCCCGTTCTGCCACTCCGTGTCACGATCGCGGCCCCCAGCGGACGTCGAGTCCACGGGACCCGCGGACACGCTCACGGAGTATGCAGCAGGCGTGCACATGCCCACTAAGCAGCGTCTTAAAGGGGACGTACAGGTACGCCCATTTGCCCAGCTGTGCCATTTGGCCGACGTACATCGTCATGCGCTGGTCGGCAAGCAGTTAATAGATCAAAAGGGAACATGTTTGTTGTTAGGGATTACATAAACTTTAAATCTGCCCCTAAATTGGGATATTTGGAATAACAGCAGATCGTTTTATTCCAACAAATAAAAACAGAAAACCAGGATAATTAACTCAAGACTATGATGGCAACTCAATCTCTCTTTGAAAGGATTTATTACATCTAGAAACTTCTAGTGATGACTGTATTTTTTGGAAGTTATTATCGATTCAGGGTAGCACAACATATAACCAGGTGATTGTGCATTATTTGATGCTTTTTCATTTTATTGACTATTTGTCACATGCCAAAGAACTTAAAAGCATGTTCAGATTTATGCCCCTGCCCAGTAATGAGGTCCAGGTCAAGCGGCCTTTCCTCCCCCTCAACTCACAGGTCACATCAAAGCATAAATCCTTGGGAATGACATGCCCGAAGAGAGCCATGGAGGACTGATGACACCATAGAAACCTTAGTTTATGCATTGTATGGATTCATCTGCCCAACAATGGGACCAGCTTCTAGCTTAAAGAATAGGAAGAGAGCCTGGACACATCTCCTGTCAAAGTCAAGTGACTGGATCTCTGGCAATCAAGCAGAGAGAACTCCATGGGGTACCACACCATGGCCTGCATTTCTTTATTGACAACAAAATGCAGGCCACGTTAATGCCCCCTACACACGGTCGGAAATTCCGACCACAAAATCCGATGGATTTTGTCCGACACTGGTGTTGCATACACACGGTCGGACAAAGTTGTCGGAAAATCCGATCATCCTGAACGTGGTGACGTTCGTTGCGCACGACGGGACTACGTAGAGGCTAGTAGCCAATAGCTTTGGTCTTGTAATGTGATCTGAGAATGCGTGGCACTTTGTCCGTCAGAATTCGCTACACACGATCGGAAAAAGTCCGATAGGACTTTGTTGTCGGAAAATTTGAGAGCAGGAGATAAAACTTTTTCCGTCAGAAATTTCGACGGAAAAAGTCTGATGGAGCCTACACAGCTGGAATTTCCGACAACATGGTCCGATAGGACATTTTCCGTCAGAAAATCCGACCGTGTGTACGGGGCATAAGAGTCCATTCACACAGGGGCAACTTTGGATCTGACTTGAAGTCGCCCCAAGTTGCCCCTAGTCGCCTCAAGTCGCGCGACATGATAAAATCAATGTAAGTGAATGAGAGCCGTCTTAACCACTTGACCACTGGGCACTTAAACCCCCTTCCTAACCAGACCAATTTTCAGCTTTCGGTGCTCTCACACTTTGAATGACAATTACTCAGTCGTGCAACACTGAACCCAAATTAATTTTGTGTCCTTTTTTTCACACAAATAGAGCTTTCTTTTGGTGGTATTTAATCACCGCTGGGTTTTTTTAATTTTTGCGCTATAAATCAAAATATACTGAAAATTCGGTAAAAAAAAAAAATAAAAATTCTTTGTTTCTATTAAAATTTATTGCAGAGTATTGGCAGAGTATTGGCGAGTATTGGCGAGTATTGGCAGAATATTGGCAGAGTATTGGCAGAGTATTGGCGAGTACTGGCAGAGTATTGCAGTGTTGCAGTGTTGCACAGTGGTGGCAGAGCATTGCACAGTGGTTGCAGAGCATTGCAGTGGTGGCAGAGCGTTGCACAGTGGTTGCAGAGCGTTGCACAGTGGTTGTAGAGCGTTGCACAGTGGTTGCAGAGCATTGCACAGTGGGGGCAGAGTATTGCACAGTGGGGGCAGAGCATTGCACAGTGGGGGCAGAGCGTTGCAAAGTAGGGGCAGAGTGTTGCACAGTGGGGGCAGAGCGTTGCACAGTGGGGGCAGAGCGTTGCACAGTGAGGGCAGAGCGTTGCACAGTGGGGGCAGAGCGTTGCACAGTGGGGCAGAGCGTTGCACAGTGGTTGCAGAGCGTTGCACAGTGGTTGCAGAGCGTTGCACAGTGGGGGCAGAGTATTGCACAGTGGTTGCAGAGCATTGCACAGTGGTTGCAGAGTATTGCACAGTGGTGGCAGAGCATTGCACAGTGGTGGCAGAGCATTGCACAGTGGTGGCAGAGTATTGCACAGTGGGGGCAGAGTATTGCACAGTGGTGGCAGAGCATTGCACAGTGGTGGCAGTGTAGCTGTCACTGACCAGCGCTGTGGGCACTACACATCCAGCCCACAGCGCTGGTCCCATCTCCCCCCCTGCGCGCTTCTCCCCTCTCACTGTACCGATCGGTACAGAGAGGGGAGGGAGGAACCGGCGTCATGACGTGACGCTGGTTTGTGTACATGTGATCGCTCCGTCATTTGACGGAGCGATCACGTGGTAAACGGCCGCTATCAGCGGCCGTTTACCGTGATCCGTGATGCGCCGGATCCTCGCGACACGGCGGTCACGGATGTTCCCGAGTGCGTGCCCCAGGGGGCGCGCGGGAGCAAGTTTCTGGGAGGACATCCGTAGGACGTCCACCCAGGATAAGCCGACCGCGCTGTAGCCGTCTTTTGACTATAGCGCGTCGGCATGTGGTTAATGCACACTACTGAAGCCGCTCCGACTTCAGAAAAGGTTCCTGTACTACTTCAATCCGACTTCTAGGCGACTTGTACCCATTGATTGCAATGGAAGTTGCCTCCAAGTCTTAACTGAAGCAACTTTCCAGGAAGTAAAAATAGTTTTCTAGGCAAACCCCTCCCTCCCACAGAGCTGATTATTATGTGATTGGCCACTGGCAAAGTCCCCTGCCCTGGAGACAACTTCAAGTCGCGCTGTAAGTTGCCCCAAGCCGCTATGTGATTCATAATCAAGTCGTGTCCAAGTTGCCTCCCAAAGTCGCGCTGGAAGTCGTGTTGCACCTGTGTGAATGGACTCTGAGGTGTAACCTAACGGTTTAATGGGAATCTCCATTTTGAATAAGCTGCTTCGTATCGGCCTCTAGCACATCAACCCAGCATTTGCAAGTATTTTTTTTTCTCTCCTTATTGCACACAGAGATTTTGTTACAGCTGCTCAATAGACTTCTTCGGTAACCAGTGGGGAATGTTGGGTCTGGACGCCGCCAAGGATGTGTCTCCTACTGGTTGTCCTCAGGGTATCTACCTATCTAGACTGGTAATAAATAGCCTAATTCCAAACCCTGCTTGGGCAAGTTTCAGACTGTGTGGAGCTAATCTAGCAGGCGATAACTTATTCCAACTTTAGAAGAATAAAATCTCACAGAGATTATCAGCGGAAGGATGGAAGGAAGGGGTAGACGGCACGAGCATCTCCTAGACATTCAGACTGCTGCTCATTCTTGCTGTATATGTAGAACCATCAGTTGGGCTCAGATATGCCCTGGCTACTGTAGTTGTTATAGCGTGAAGGCTAGAGGGCATTCGGGCGTGTAGGCATCTGCAACTTTCTGTAAACACGAGTGATCACCAGTCATATGAAGTCATTGCTTGATTTGGCTGAAGACAGACAGACTGGTTGACTGTCATCTCAGGTCTATGGGTACTTTACGTGCTACACTGAAACCTGAATGAATGCAGCTATGGATCCACGTAGAAATGATTAAACTCCAAATCTAAGCAGCTTAGCCGCTATAATACCAGGCACTTTTACCCCCTTCCTGCCTAGGCCAATTTTCAGCTTTCAGCGCTGTCACACTTTGAATGGCAATTGTGCAGTCATGCGACACTGTACCCAAATGACATTTTTATAATTGTTTTTACACAAATAGAGCTTTCTTTCAGTGGTATTTAATCACCGTTGTTTTTTTAATGAAAAGAGACTGAAATAAAAAAATTAAAAAAATGTATCCTGCTACATTTCTTTGGTCATAATAACCCAAATCAGCGTATATTATTTAGTCTGTAGGAGAGTTAGGCCCCTTTCACACTGGGGCGTTTTTCAGGCGGTACAGCGCTATAAATAGCGCCTGTACACCGCCTGAAAAAATCTGGCCCCTTTCACTCCAGTGTGAAAGCCGGTGGGCTTTCACACTGGAGTGGTGCGCTAGCAGGACGGACAAAAAAGTCCTGCTAGCAGCATCTTTGGAGCCGCTCCTATACCGATCCTTCCCATTGATTTGAATGGGGCACCGCGGTAAAACCGCGGCAATACCGCCGCAAAGTGCCGCTACGGCGGCGCTCTGCGGGGGTCTTTAACACTTTTTCGGACGCTCGCGGGGGGTAAAACCGCCCCGCGAGCTGCCGAATACCGCGGCTAAAGCGACGGTAAAGCAGCGCTAAATATTGCGCTGCTTTACAGTCGCCGCGGCTCCCGCCCCAGTGTGAAAGGGGCCTTAGAGAATCCACAAACCATGGTTTATATCTGACAATCCATCAATCCTGATGTACTGGCGGCCTATCTCATTTCTTGAGGCCTGAAAATTCCAGGACAGTACAGATATCCCCTAATGACCCCTTTTTGGAAAGTAGACAGTCCAAGGTATTTAATTAAGAGGCATGGCAAGGTTTTTGAAGTTGCATTTTTTTGTCACAAGTTATTGGAAAATTAATAAATGAAAAAAGGGTTTTGTTTTTTTTTTCACAATTTTTTACATACTCTCACCAGTGCATTACAGGGTCATCATACAACTGGTGTGGTGGTGATCAGGGACACTGAATGGTGAAAGTATGTAAAAAAAATAATTTTTTTTTTAATAAATGTATTAATTTTAAATTTTAATTTTTTTTACAATTTTTTTTTTTAAATAAATACAGTGACAAGACCAATACAGTGTTACCACAGTAACATTGTACTACTCTGGGGAGGTGATCAGGATTTTCTTTACACACAATGACTGCTTAGCATTTTACAGTTATAAGCAACCATTTTTACTGAGTGGAAACTACTCATTCTGTGATTAGCTGTGATTGGCCACAGCTAATCACATGGTACAGATGGTCTGTGATTGGCCCTGTCTGTACCATGTGATGTAAAAAAAAAAAAATTGCCACGCTAAACATAGATAATGAATAAACAAGTGTCCATGAAGTGTGAACAATTGGTACTGCTCTGAACAATGCAGGTGAATTCCTTGATCAACATCCAGTTATAGTGAGTATAATTGATGTGCATCTTGATCCCCCAAGTGCATCTCCACCAATATTGATATAAAATGCCCTCTTAACAGGGGTCTAGACTCCAAATTAGACAGGCCTGATATAGAAGTATAGAAGATCCAATCAGCTTCCTCTATTATATTGCAGATGGTGGTACTGTCATGGCTGATGGTAAAGTTTACTCCGTAGTAGGGTTCATGAAGGAAATATAAAACAACCACATAGTGTAAAACTGCTTGACAGTTTATTAAAAGAAATCAGTGCTAAAAACTTACAGAAATCTGGTAAAAAAGGAGCATTAATAGATCCAAGACATCCTAGAAGTCGATCGACCAGTACATGAGGTTGGCGTGCGTGGTACCTCACGGACATGGACTCCACCCGACGCGTTTTGTTAAAATTAACGTCACCTGGGACAGTTATTATCAACATCCAGTGTGCATGGGGCCTTACATATAACTAGTATAAGTACCTACATTTGTCTTGATATCAGCCCCCTGCAATCTTCTGTACAGTAGAACTAGTGGTAGATCGGAAGCAGGACAGTCGCTACTGAGTCAATCAGATTTTTCTGTAGTGCATATTTGCTGACAAGGAACATACTGACTGGGGGTGAGAGTAGAGAGAATAGTTATCAGTCTGCTGCTGCTCCCTCATTATTCTGTTACAGGCTGGGGGGGCAATATGGTGGCCGGCTTGAACTGAAGAAACCATTAGGCTTCTTTTCCTGTCTGGCAGGGCTGTGTAAACCATAGGACTGGCTGCACAGAATTAGAAATGATTTGGCACATAAAATAGCTCCAGTATATGTATTTCAACTGTATATGTATCTATTGCCTGGAGATCAGCTTTAGCATGTGGCAATGACCAATATCAAAGAGTTTTTTTTTTTTGATTGGTGTTTTTTTTTTTTTGCTAAGGAGAATTCCGAATACCAGCTAATAATCCAACTATTGAAGTGCGGGGGACAAAAGCCCACCTGGCAATTATAGGGAATGATCACCTGGAATTATTACTGCCAGTTGTATCGCGTTACAATACCAACCGCGCACAAAGAGCTTTATTCTCTACATTATAAGAGCGAAGCCCAATCCGGAGGGCTGGGGAGGGGCGATTCCCAGACATGAAAGAATAATGCCTTCCTAAGGGACGGAGCCCGGGCTCTCAAGTGTTTGACAAACACCATACAATAAATGCTGGTTTTGCAGCTTCTTTTGTGCTCTTGTCCAGAGTCCAAGGCTGCGAATCCAGGCTTGTCACGGCTCCGACAGGAGTAATCTGCAATTTTGGAGGAGGATGTTAGTTACCCTGGCATTGTGGTTGTCACAGATTGCAGGACAGGCTGTCTACAGTCACCAACGTGTCGTGTGCGTCCCCACTGGCCTTTAAAGCAAAACTAAATCACAACTATCAGAGTTGATGAGAGATGACATCTCCCCAATGTCAGCCGCGTGATAGCGGCTCTTTGAAGAGCAAAGATTCTCCTTCTCTGTAATCTGTTCTATCAAGGGTGGAATTTATCCACCATGCAATTTTTATTTGTCGGGTCCGGACGTGATAGGGAAGAATAATACTGATAATGATAGAGAATGAATACAAGGAGAATGACGGAAACTGAAACTGTCTATACACTAGACATGTGCAATTCGTTTCGTTTTTTGTTTTTTTTCATTATTTTCGTTCATTCGTTATCGTACGAATGAACGAACGATTAATTAAAAATTTTAACGAATAACGAATCGTTCGAATTGAACGAATACGAAAACAACGAAAATCCGAAAAATAATAATTAGAAACAACGAATCTACGAAAGAAGAAAATCCAAAAAACGAAAACAGGAACAACGAAAATCAAAATGAACGAAAAAATTTGTACATTCGTAACTTTTTTTTTTGTTGAATTGGTAATTTTCCGTGTCTCTTACAATGGCGCTGCTTAACGTGCCTCGAATGGATTGAACGAAAAAATTCGTACATTCGTAACTTTTTTTTTTTGTTGAATTGGTAATTTTCCGTGTCCCTTACAATGGCGCTGCTTAACATGCCTCGAATGGATTGAACGAAAAAATTCGTACATTCGTAACTTTTTTTTTTTTTTCGATTCGTAATTTTCCGTGTCTCTTACAATGGCGCTGCTTAACGTGCTTCGAATGGATTGAATGAAAAAATTCGTACATTCGTAACTTTTTTTTTTTTTTTTTTTTTCGATTCGTAATTTTCCGTGTCTCTTACAATGGCGCTGCTTAACGTGCTTCGAAAGGATTGAACGTAAAAATTCGTACATTCGTAACTTTTTTTTTCGATTAGTAATTTTCCGTGTCTCTTAAAATGTAATAATAGCGTACACATTACATAAAATTATGAATTATGCTCCGATTACGAATCTACGAATGTTACAAATGTACGAATAAATACGAATGCGTCCGAATTTCGAATAAACGAAAATTAAAGTAACGGAAAAACGAATCAACGAAAAAATAACTCTTACGAAAATACGAATCGTTACGAATACGAACACCAACAACTTACGAATTTACGAATCGTTACGAATACGAACACCGACGACTTACGAATTTACGAATCGTTACGAATCAACGGAAACGAAAAAAACGAAACGAAAAAATAAACACATTTTTTTGTTGTGCACATGTCTACTATACACTAGTAGATTTTTGAATGAACGTTCATACAGTATAAACAAAAATCCTCAGTGCATTCGATGGCTTGATGGACGTCATTAGAAAGGTACTTTAAAATTGAATTTGCTTTTAACCTTCGATTTTGGAATAGACTTCTGAACAAAAAACACATTCCCTGTTTTGTTTGTTCGAAAAAAAAATTCAATTTCAATTTTCTGCAGTCAAAAATGTACGTCAATTTGACCCCAGTAATGCCGCGTACACACGGTCGGACTTTCCGACGGCAAATGTGCGAACGGAGCTTGTTGTCGGAAATTCCGACCGTGTGTAGGCTCCATCAGACAGTTTCCATCGGAATTTCCATCGCACAAAATTTGAGATCTGGTTCTCAAATTTTCCGACAACAAAATCCATTCTCGTAAATTCTGATGGTGTGTACACAATTCCGACGCACAAAGTGCCCCGCATGCTCAGAATCAAGCAGAAGAGCAGCACTGGCTATTGAAATTCATTTTTCTCAGCTCGTCGTACGTGTTGTACGTCACCGCGTTCTTGACGTGCGGAATTGCCGACCAACTTTGTGTGACCGTGTGTATGCAAGACAAGTTTGAGCCAACATCTGTCGGGAAAAAAACATGGGATTTTGTTGTCGGAATGTCCGATCGTGTGTACGCGGCATAACAATTAGAAAGTCAAACTAACGTTGTTAAAGAGGAAGTAAACCCTGATGGGTTTTACTTCCTATTTTCCCCCTTGCAAAGTAAAAGCATAATGGGCTAGTATGCATCGCACTAAGTTGCACTTACCTGCAAACAAAGCCAGCGATGTCCCCGAGGCCCCCGCTGGTGGCAGTTTCCATCATCACCCCTTTTCCATCCGGGGCCGTGGACTCTGGCTCTCTGCGCCAGAGTCGCGTGACATCACGAGGGGGCCGACAGTCACGGCACAGGCCCTTCCTTCAGTGCGCATTTGCCGATGACGTTGACTCAAGCGTATATAGTAAATGTCTGTACGGTTTAGGAGATATTTCCAGTACCTACAGGTAACCCTTATTATAGGCTTACCTGTAGGGAACAGTGGCGTGTAAGGGTTTGCAACCACTTTAACCTCTTCCCGCCCGTGCTAAAGCCATAAGTGTCTTTTCATCGGATATTCCGATCGTGTGTGGGTCTCATCTGACTTTTTTTTAAGAAAATTCTGAAATAGAACATGTTTTGAACATTTCCGACAGAACCAATTCCTAACGGGAAAACCGCTCGTCTGTATGCTGTTCCGACGGACCAAAAACGACACATGCTCTGAAGCAAGTACGAGACGGCAGCTATTGGCTACTGGTTATTGGACTTCCTTTTTCTAGTCCCGTTGGGGCATTGTACGAGGCTTAACTGTAAAGCCTCATACACACGATCGGACTTTGTACAAACTTTCTCGTGGATTTTTGTACAAAGGGCGTTGGCCGTAAATATGTATTGCATACACACGATCTGACTTTTTAGGCAACAAACACAAACGTAGTGACGTTTCAACGTACTGACGACACTTCAAAAGAGGACGTTCGAATACTCCAGCGCCACCTTTGGTCAACTTCTGTATTGTTGTCTGATCTTTTGCATTGGTTCTGAGCATGCGTGTTTGTACTTTGTACAAAAGTCCGATGGTTTTGTGTACACACGATCAGACTTTGCTCCATCGCGCTTTTGTTGCCAGAAAGTTTGTCCGTTCGCACAGCCAACAAAAGTCAGATGAAAACCGAAAAAGTTTGTCCGATGGAGCGTACACACGGTCGGATATTGCCACAAAACAGCTAATTTGCATGTTTGTTGTCAAAAAGTCAGATCGTGTGTACGGGCCTTTATAGTAGTATTATACCCGTACACACGATCGGATTTTCCGACAACAAATGTTGGATGTGAGCTTGCTGGCGGAAAGTCCGACGGTGTGTATGCTCAAACGAACATTTGTTGTTGGACTTTCCGCCAACAAATGTTGGCTAGCAGGTTCTCAAATTTTCCGCCAACAAATTTTTGTTTACAGACTTTCCGATCGTGTGTACACAAGTCCGTCGCACAAAAGTCCATGCATGCTCGGAATCAAGTACGAGCCGGAAGCGCTTGAAAAACTAGCGTTCATAATGGAGATATCACGTACGTCTTGTACGTCACTACGTTCGTAATTGTTGGCCAACATTTGTGTGACCGCGTGTATGCAAGACAAGTTGGAGCCAACAACCTTCGAACAAAACTCCACGGTTTTGTTGTTGGAAAGTCCGATCGTGTTTACTGGGGAATTAGTGTCAAAAAGGAAGGTTAGGGTCTAGGAATATAGGGTAAATGTGAGGGTTATTGCTAGGTTTATGTAGATGGTTATATTTAGGAATACATTTAGAGACAGTGGTGTGATTACAGGGTGGGTTCAGATTAATGTTGGGGTAGCAGGAAAGATTAGTGTAATGCCGCGTACACATGACCGGACTTTTCGA
This sequence comes from Lithobates sylvaticus, assembly GCA_028564925.1. Classification (NCBI taxonomy): domain Eukaryota; kingdom Metazoa; phylum Chordata; class Amphibia; order Anura; family Ranidae; genus Lithobates; species Lithobates sylvaticus. The sequence goes on from CM053031.1 coordinate 33,359,695, forward strand.
C
>CM053031.1:33360135-33381339 GCA_028564925.1 Lithobates sylvaticus
AGAGAAGTGCTAGCAGACTGCATCCTACAGACTTTCTTTTAATTGCCAAGGCTCTGATGAAGAGGGAACACCTTGAAACGCATTAGCCCACCTTGATCATTTGCCCTTGTATGGGCATAACAAATTTTTAATGAATATCTTGTAACCTAGTTTGTATGAATTCGTAGTAACTTCTTTGTACTCATCTATTTTGTTTATGAATAAACTATATCACTTTGATTCATGCGTTAGATCATGTGCCTTCCATCCTTTCATTTCCACTCATCATAATTAACAACCATAGGAAGCTAATAAAAAAATACAATTCATTTTATGAACAGACTTATACATAGAAAAATGGACCTGGAAATATAATTTTTAACATGAACTACTGCCTGCATTTTGCTTAAAGACCTGACTCCATTGGGGCCACACGAAGCAAATATACCCTTTAAAGTGGAGTTGCATCCAAAAAAATGTCATGAATGTTCCTAAAAAAAATAAAAAAAAACATTAGGAAAAAATAATTACTCACCTCTAAATGGCTGTTGCTAGGGGGGTCCCTCGTAGTCTGCCTCCTTCAGTGCCTGGACTGGTGACATCACTTCCCCTCGGTGCAGGAAGGGCTCAGCTCTGCCCCCTCCCTTTTGTCAATCATATGGGACACGTGACAGGTCCCAGATGATTGTGCGGCCAATTACGGCGTGCAGCGCCACTCGCGCATGCGCAGTGGGTGCCCGCTGTGAAGCCACAGCCGGGTGCCCACAGTTACAATGTCGGCACCACCAAGCGGAGGGGGAGACGAGCGGGGCTTCGATCCCCTGCATCGCTGGACTCTGGGACAGGTAAGTGTCCGATTATTACAAGTCAGCAGCTGCAGTATTTGTAGCTGTTGACTTTTAATTTTTTTTTTTTTTTTTTTTAAATGACAACACCTCTTTAAGATGTACACTTCAGGAAATTTTGCTCTACTAAATCAGAAATCATTTATAACTGAAATTATTAAAAATGAATTTCTGATAGGCTGCTATAGTTAACTGCACTGACAAAGAAAGTACTAGTATACTGTATTTTAAGTGAGCACTTTTTTTTTAGATTGCATGGGGATTTATTTACTAAAGCTGGAGAGTGCAAAATCAGGCTCACTTCTGCATAGAAACCAATCAGGTTCCAGGTTTTTTTGCCAAAGCTGAGTTGAACAAGCTGAGGTTAGAAGCTGATTGGCTACCGTGAACAACTGCACCAAATTCTAAGTGTTCCAGCCTTAGAAAAACTCCTCCATTGCTTGCTATAAAGTCAATTCTTATGTCACTTTAATATTGCATTTTCAGATTTATTTAATTGTAGTTGTAGCGCCAACATTTTTTCAAAGTGCCCCGCTATGTGTAAATTTAGTTTTTGCCCAAAACTACTACTAAGTTTTGGGGTTAATTATTATAGGTTATACTTTGGCATCATCTTGGCTGGGCTGTACTAGAGTTCTGCCTGGTTATAGGTGAGGTGAGCACCTGTGACAGGCTGAGAACGCAGTCTGGTTGGACGCATTGGGTACCAATCTTTTCCCGGAGCCAATCAGTGGGCGCATCTGGCCCCGCTGTGTATTCCGGGAAGGGGTACTTAAGGTGCTGAATTCACGCGTTCCGGGTCTTGGTCTCGCTCTCTGTTCCGGTCCTGGTTCTGGTCCGGACCAGCCCCGTGAGGGGTCTAGGTCCAGGATTGGCTGCTGACCCCGTAAGCCTGGTCATCCTGACCAGCCCCAGAGGCCCTCATGGTCTGGGGTGGGGATACACCTGTTTCCGAGCCTCTGAACTGGCTAGTTCGAGGCGCAGTAACTGAAGGAGGATTCTGAAGTGTCCCGGTGTCCTCTCGGGATTGGAGAGACACGGCAACTCGACAAGCGACCAGGGGAGGACTCTTCGGAGGAGGGCCACGCACGAAGCTGGCTGCTCGGTAAGAGCCTGGGAGCTGAGATGTATGGACACTAGTGAATCCACATTTCCTACGATATCGCCGGATCGGCTGAAAGATACAAGTACCATAGGAAAAGTTCCTAACCCATCCTTCGGTTACAACATAGTCTGTAGCAGAGACTTTTAAATGTTCATTTGAAGTTCACAACCAAGTCTGTGGCAGAGACTGTGCTAATTCCGAATCACTTGTTGGCTGCTAGATCTACAAAAAAGGGTTTATCCAACAGTGAATTGTCCAGTTGCGAGTGGCTACTCTCTGGATCATCTAGAGAGACATTTATTCTGAATGTCAGCAGTTCTACAGTGCCTGAGTTTTACCACCCATGCCCTCTAATCCCAATTGAGAGACTGTGTTCTGTTTCAACGTTTTTTGCAAATAGAAATCCTCAAAAGGACTTTGAGTGTCAGTCTCCACAGTTACTGGGTAATAACCCTGGGAACCCCTAGACAAGAACGTCGTGCTACAAGGGGGTTATGGCGCTACATATTAAATGCAATATTTTGTTCATTAGCATTAGAGCAGGGGTCTCAAACTGGTGGCCCTCCAGCTGTTGTGAAACTACAAGTCCCACGAGGCATTGCAAGTCTGTCAGTTACAAGCATGACTCCCACAGGCAGAGGCATTATGGGACTTGTAGTTTTGCAACAGCTGGAGGGCCACCAGTTTGAGATCCCTGCATTAGAGGCTCGGTAAATTAGCTGCTACAATGCAGCACTTTGGAGAGTAGGAGCCCTTGCACATAGAAGTGGCCCAGTGGCAGTTGAGTTGACTCCCTCTGAAAACTGCTCTAATCAATACTGTTACTCAGGGTGCAAAAGTGCTGTTGATTAAAGCAGTGTTCGTAGGAGGGAGGTTGTTGGATCATTTTGAAAGCTGGGCTGCTGCTTTGTGTGAGTGAGCTACATTATGACTTTTCCCTAGATAGCAAAAGAATGCTAGGTTTATTACGGTATATGCAGCCTGGTCTCATAGTGGTGATGGATAACGAGGACTCAATTTAGCTTTAACAATTGTTGAGATGATATCAGCCACAACCGAAGTGAACTTTTTTTTTTTTTAGAAGTTGGCCCACCTATAGTCTTTTTTTTGTGAGGGGCACTAAAGTACAACCATTGGGGGGGGGGGGATTTATTAAAAATGGAGAGTGCAAAATCTGTTGCAGCTCTGCATGGAAACCAATCAGCTTTCAGGTTTTATTGTCAAAGCTTAATTGAACAAGCTGAAGTTAGAAGCCGATTGATTTCCCTACACAGCTGCACCAGATTCTGAGTGCTCCGGTTTAAGGAAATCTCCCCCATTGTGTAGCACTGAATAGCAGGAATTAATTAAGAACTTAAGGGGGTTGTAAAGTCAGAAGGTATTTTATCCTAATGCATTCTATGCATTAAGATAAAAAGCCTTCTGTGTGCAGCAGCCCCCCTCTGCCCCCCAATACTTACCTGAGGTCCCTCTCTGTCCAGCAATGTCCACGAGTGTCTCAGCCATCCGAGGTTCTCCCTCCTAATTGGCTGAGACACAGCAGCAGCGCACTGGCTCCCGCTGCTGTCAATTAAAGTCAGCTAGCCAATCATGGAGGAGAGGGGGTGGGGCCGGGCTGGGGCTCGGTGTCTGAATGGACACACTGGGCTGTGACTCGGCTCGGGTGCCCCCATAGCAAGCTGCTTGCTGTGGGGGCACTGAACAGGAGGGAGGGGCCAGGAGCACAGAAGGCCAGAGAAGAGGAGAATCAGGGCTGCTCTGTGCAAATCCACTGCAACAGAGCAGGTAAGTATAACATGTTTATTATTTTTATAGGAAAAAAAAAACAAGACTTTACAATCCCTTTAATACATTTTGATACGATTATATACAGTGAGTATATCTCAAGATCATTAGCTCTGAGTTCATAAAGGATATGTAAAGCTTATTTATTTATTTTTAATAACAAACATGTCATACTTACCTCCTCTGTGCAATTGGTTTTGTGCAGAGTGGCCCGATACTTCTCTTCTGGGGTCCCTCCGCGGCGCTCCTGGCTCCTCCTCTTCTCGAGTGCCCAGTTGGAGAGCCGCTCTCTCTAGGGGCACTCGCGAGTCCTGCTGCTGCGTCCATTGACACAGACTGCAGGACTCGGCCTCGCCCCCGACTATTGCTTCATTGTATTTGATTGACAGCAGCGGGAGCCAATGATTGCACTGCTATCAATCTATCCAATTAGGACCCGAGACACCGGCTGAAGCTGGTGTGCTCATCCCCGTCGCTGGAAAGACCAGGTTCAGGTAAATAAAAGGGAAACCCTGGGGGGTTTTTCACCTTCTTGCTTAGGTAAAAAACCTTGAGGGTTTACAACTCCTTTAAATAAGCCTAATTTATGCAAGCTGGAAACAAGAAACCTTGAGCAATTTCCCAAGCTAGCCAGTTCTCCTGGTTTTTAATAATCTGACCCTTTGTGTGTGTTAACAATAAAAATAATGTCACACTTTCTTGGTTCTCCTTATGATTTGGAAGGATCAAACAAAAAAATAGTCTTTTTATGTCATGCATGTGTATGTATGTATATATATATATATATATTATATATATATATGTTTGATTAAGAAGTTTTTCTTTCTTTTAAACCAAGGATACAATCTGCTTTGATTATGCTCACCCCATAACTTAAAGACGCACAGTAGAATAACTGGCGTAATAGTGACTCCTTTCTGTATCTGGGTGTATATAACTATAAAATTGGTATTAGAATGTAAGCTACCTAGGGCTATTATTTGCAACATTCCCTAAAAAAATGGGAAACACATGCAAAAGTAAAAAAAAAAAATGGGCATGTGCTTTAAATGTTGCATACCACAGAAACTTGTGTATTCCTCCTCCGTTGACTGACACTATAAGGGATAATTTGCAAAATAAAGGAGGGACAGTACTGTAGAGAGAGTTCTTTGAGGGCAGGGACTGAATGGTTCAATGTTCTTTGCAGAACTGTGTGTATATATATATATTTATATTGTATGCGTAAGATACCTGTATGTTTTGCCACTTGGAAACTTGACTTGAAAAAGGGTGGTGATGCCCGAAACTGTTGTTCCCTTATTGTTAATGTATACTAAAACAATGCATTGCGCCTACAAATAATAATAAAACTTCTTTGCAAGCATAGGGTCCAATATTCTTAACGTATTTACTTATATATATATTACAATCCTCTGTATATAGTATGTGTATTTCTATAATTGTTAGAATAAACACAAGTACAACCAAGATTTCAGTTAACAAATTTTTATTAACAAATACTACAAATAATTTTATTTACAGCCTTCAGTATATGACTTGTAAGGACAGCAATACTGAATTAGAAACATACCTTATAGTACAGTCATATGAAAGGTTGATGTGGATATAAGTGCATTCACATACAGCACTGGCACCATTTGGGGCAGTCCTTGGATTCCAAGTCCCTTTTTAATCATACTTGTACTGCCCATGTACGATAACTGTCTTGCTTAATAAACCAGCGAAGAAATCAATGATCATTTGCAGAGTGCAGAAATCAAAGCAAAAAAATCTGAATTCTCCTTAGGTGATCTTGGTCATTATGGATTGGTCATTCTTTGCAAATTATAATTTTTCTCTGGCCTGTCTTAATTTAAAAGTCAGTTTTGATTCTTTCGTTTTGCGTTTTGCAAATGTGTAATGGGCACGCAGGTCCATATGGTTAAATCCAATAAGGCGGCCGTGCATCCCACCGGTGTCGGTAAAATCGGTCAAATGGACCAATCATAATCTTCCGAAATAATTCTCACTGTGTCAGAACCATTAAATTATGTTTATTTTAGTGTATTTATTGATGGAGTTCTGTCAGTCCAAATTACCAAGAAGAAAACTGACCCCAGACTGGCTCAAGTGCTGCAGTTCCTGAGATAAAAAGGCGGCATTCCAAAGTTTCTGAAACAAGGAATGTCTGTGTTACCCATAAAAACCACACTTGTGTGTTAATTTTTTTATTTTTTTTCAAAAGTCACTAGGAGCACAGGGACAATGTGATTGGCTGACATGGGGAATGGAGATCTTCTTTCAGACACTTTGATAAATTAAAGCTGAACTTTGGGTAAAATCAAAAGATACCCTTGAAGTGGGGCTCCCCTACACTGCAAGGGTCAAATGCAGGTTTTTTTTCTAGGGGGAACATAAAGACCAATGATACATACCTTCGTCCCATCTGCTGGACTGACTTCTCTTTGTAACTCTGGTGGTCGCCGGCAATCTGGTGTCGTCACGTACAATGCAGGACCAGCAATCCTTCAATTTAAATGAGGACGCCAAGAGCCCACTCCCAACCTGGAGTGTTGGAGAGAACAGGAGTGCGTCCGATGCCAAGGAAGCAAGGGAGAAGTAAGTAAAACTACCATTTATGTTCCCTCTAAGCAAAAAAAGGGCATTTAGCCCTTGAAGTGCAGGGGAGCCCCACTGTAATATATATGTATATATATATATATATATATATATATATATATATATATATATATATATATATATATATATATTTTTTTTTTTTTTTTTTTTTTTTAACCAGAGTTCAGCTTTAAATTTGAAGGTAGTTCTGTATAGAGAGAATATAAAACCAGTCATTGCCTCTCTGTCTAAAATTGATGGTTGCCTGGCTTTTATACTGATCCAATGGCTTTGATAGGTTCTCAAGGGCTGATCTGGAATATGAATACAGAGTGGATATTTTAATGCTGCCCCTTCGAATTTGGATGTTTGCTTGGGAGACCAGTGCCGGCCAGGGAACCAGTATTCGTAGAAGTAGATGGAAGCATTGGCACCTTGTAATTCTCTCTTAATACTGGTCTCCTGTAAGTGGTACTATGTAATGTAATGAAATATGATGAAACAACTGGTAGACCCTCATTTGTCTTAGAACTACATCTACCATGATACTTTCTTGGTCCATAAGAAAGCTGTAAGCCTATAAACTGCACACATCTTCTAAAGGACGCATATCTATAAACGTCAGCATCTGAACGGATCTACTTACTGATCCCCCCCACTGCTGTATTCCAATGAAAGGCATTTTTTTTACAATGCTGTACATAGGCCAGGCGTTAAACCGGCCTTATCTGCAAGGTCTCGACTAGCAACATCTAGCACAATTCCACTACCCCACTGTTCAATGTACATAACTGGTAATCTTGCTACATCATTAGCTTTCTTCTACAAAGACATTCAAAACTGCAGAATAAATAGAGGAACAGACAATAACATTGTGTTTGTACATATACATAATTCTTGTGCACACCACGTGGACGTCACAAGCGTGCTGGGACTTGTTCAAAATGGCCAATGATTAAAGCTGAACCCCAGGCAAATATAAAAGACACAGATTATTGCAACTCTGTATCCAATAATACATCTTTCAATGTATCTTTTCTTTTTTTAATACAAGCACAATCTCCTTTGATGGGTAAAACAGCTCCATTGTATGCATTTCATCTGTGTATTTGGCTATTTGCCTTGAATCCAGCTTTTAAAAAAAAAAAAGAAAAAAATATAAAAGCACAGTGACTAATGGATTAAAATGTACCAATCGTCAGTAGACAATAGAGCAGTCACCTTGGGTACCAAATCAGTCTTTTGTTTTGTTTTTTACCTTAGAGCCTATGATTTTATTATTGCTTTTAGATCAGACATAGTGGGAGACCAATAAGCTGTAGACTCAACTGGGTTACTCAGTAAGGCAATACAAAGAGCAATGATGATGTGCAAGTTGCCCTATAGTTGACTTATTGCAACTGGATTTAGGTTTACTGCAGTCAGATTGGTGAAGAGATATTGGAGTTGATTTACAAATGGCAAATAGACTATGCACTTTGCAAAGTGCAGTTGCACTCTGCATGTGCAATTGCTCCAGAGCTTAATAAATAAGGCAAGGCTCTGCTGACTTCCATCATCCAATCATATGCAAGCAAAAGTTCAGATCTTTTTTTCTTTTCTTTGCATGTGATTGGGTATTCTTTGCAAAAGAAAATTTACCTCATTCACTAAGCTCTGGAGCAACTGCACTCACTTTGCAAAGTGCACAGTCTATTTGCCTTTAGTAAATCAACCCCATTTTCCCCATACTTTACTTAGTTATGATCAACAATACTCTTTGAACTGCTTTGTTGATGGTATGTAAATGGTTCCCTTTTTAATGTAGAAGATGGTTAGGCTTTAAATACAGATGACTCTCATAGACAAAGAATTTGGCACAGTGATAGGAAAATGTAACAAGTTTATTATGAACCAATCAACAGTCCACAGGGCCTGCCTAAAATAAAGGTATGGAAAAAAAAAAGAAAAAAAGTATAAATAAGGTTTTTCAATTTAACAGTCAATAAAAATCCTTGAATATGGAATATGTACACGAAGAACAGTCTGTGTTTAGAAGTCTTTGGCCAACAGGCACTGCACTGTTAACTCGAGTGAAAACTGGAGGATTCCGACTCGGTGGAAACAGAGGAAAGTCCAGCACGCTTTTTAGACAAGATTTTAAGACTTGATCCTCTGCTGACAGAGGTCAGGGCATTCTGCGCTGAAGTCTTGAATTTAGCCCCAAGGAAAGCATACAAGATTGGGTTGAGGCAACAGTGGAAAAAGGCCAAGGCTTCTGTGATAGAAATCCACTTGTGGATGATATTATCCATTTCGCAATCGGTTTTTATGATTCCAAGCAAGCCAAAAGTGTCTATGGTGAGGCAGATGTAGTATGGGAGCCAACAGGCAAAGAAAGCCACAATGAGAATGACAGTGGTCTTCAAGGCCTTGCGTTTTTGGTGGCCTTTTGAGTGTGACAGTTTTGAAATGATGACACAATAGCAAATCAGGATGATAAGTCCAGGCAAGAAAAGACCGACCATGATGTGGAGGAAACGGAATCCAATTGTCCAGTTCAGTCGGTCCGCTAGTGGGTAGATACGATCACACACATAGAACCCGTTAACGTCCGTGATGCTGGCGAACACTAGGTCAGGCACTGTCAAAAGGATAGCTGGTAGCCAAACTCCAGCATACACAATCTTCTCAGCCAATATTTTTCTGGAGCCTTGGCTGTTTGTGGCATGAACAATCGCCAAGTACCGATCCAGGCTGATGAAAGCCAATATCAAGACGCTACTGTAGAGGTTGACAGTGTAGATGACGTGGACAGCTTTGCACAAGAAGTCCTTGAAGTACCAACCAATGGCAGCATCCACTGACCAGAATGGAAGGGTGAACACAAAGAGCAAGTCAGCCACTGAGAGGTGCAGCCTGTACTTGTCAGTCATAGTCCGGGACTTTTTCTGATAACCCATAACCAACACCACCAATCCATTGCCGATAATTCCTAGAAGGAAGATGAAAGAGTAGACAGTCGGCAAAAAGATTCGGTTGAAGTCGTTGTTCTCGTCATTGGTACAAGGACCTTGAAATTCAAAATAATCATCGGAACCGTTGATATCGGTAGAGTTATCTTCTCCCAAATTTATATCGATCGCCCCAGAAAACTGCAAGGAGATAGAAAAACATGTTAGTTTTATTTTGAAATTCAGGAGTCATTGATGTACAATATACAGTACATTACCAATCTGCTTTATAATTACAGTGATTGATTTACTGGTATTTGGCACTAATACAAGGGCATAAAGGAGAATATTGCTCTGGTATAAATCTTAGCTTATCGACAAATTGCCTGTATAGAGTTACATACCATCTGGAATAGGGCTGTGCCCAGAGGTGACAACTGAACATCAACGACCCTCAATATAGCTTATGTCATTGTTAAGTGGAGAATAGCTGTGTGGTATAAAGAAGCAAAAGGCGCACAAGCTACCAGTTGACACATTTTGTCTCTAAAAACCAAATTGCAAACAAGTCACTGTTTAACCTTCAGCTGCCAGATGATGACTGATAGACAACTTGGCACACACACTCTACTGTGGACCAAGTGATGACAACTTAAATGGATGAAGTTATTCAGCACCAGGCAAACAATACACTAAAAACACACAAAAGACCGCACAAGATTATGAGCAGCAGAAGGAATATGATTACTGGGGGTCTTTATTTCTGCAAAGGATGGTTACTTTTTGCCAAAGAATGAAGCAGATATGGAAAAGTAGAGAGGTGGCATCAATAGTGGTTTGGTGGCTTAATCCCATTGCAGGACAGTTATACCAGTGACTGTTCCCTCTTCAAAACATCACAATGAAATCAGAGAATTTGACCAATAACAATGGCCATATATTTTGGTTAAACAGCCCCAGCCAAGGCTAAAATCTAAAAAATCTTAGCCAATTAGCCTTTCTTTTGCTGGCAGCTCCCCCATGTGCATTAACCCATGTTAGCAAAAGCAGATGCATTAGCTAATCCAAAATTTGAATACAGTATATCATTTTTTTTTTTTTGCAAAACTGTATTAATGCTTACAAAACAAAGGAGACTATAAAGGACTCTGCAGCTATAAAAATAAATTCTATTGTATATATATTTCTGTAACAGGTGCAACAATGGCCTTGCTCTATAATAGGCATCCATAAAAGAATTGGCGCCCTCTAGCTGCCATCACCAGACTCTGTGGATTTGCACAATTCTCTTACTTGTAACAAGCTTGTGTTACACACTAATGATGCCTGTAAGGTTCTAGGCAGAAAAAAAAAGGAAACAGATTTTACAAAACCAACGGCTTTTGGGCAGGAACAGAAAACAAAACAAAACGGTCAAACAGAATTTTGTAATTGGCGCCAACTCGGAATAAGAACTTTGTTTTAGAAAAGGCAGACAATTAAGAAAGATGTAAAAACGACATAAAAGGGGTCCACTACACTACAGACAGGGAAAGCTAGTATTATGCATGCTGTTTATAGCGAGCCCACATTAGGATGGAAGGCTGCGGAAAATTTGCAGTGGAGAACTACAAATTTCAGCATGCCCTTTCACAAGATCTGAAAATCAACAAGCTATGCCGGATTGTGCTCTAATGAACATTTCCAAAGGGTGCAAGTCAAAAAAATCAGGTTCTTTCCAATATGCAAATTCTATTTTTTTCCATTGACCTCTATGCAATTTTTTTCATACAACGCCCTGCAGTGTATCAGAAGTCATCTTTCACTTTCCGAATAATTTGAAACGAATACATCTGATCGGTGTTGCTATGAGTTACAGATCACCGTCACAGCTCATTGCACAGTGAGATCTGACTATTGTATCCTTAAAATACCCCTCTTGCTGGGAACAATGCATCTAGCTTCTCATTCCACCCCAGCAGGCTTTACAATGCTTGCATTTTACTAGCAGATAAGCAGCAGTGCAAATATTACTCCATTAGATTGTAAGCTTCTTTTTCCAGGGTCCACATTGTTAACCATGTTTGCATAACCTTCTAATATTATTGTATCCCCCGTCTATCCTCACTAGGTGCTGCCCTGATTCTGCTGCTGTATGAGTGGAAATCGCATACAATAGCAATATTCCAGCTGGAATGATGCCCAGCCAGGAAACATGCTGGAGTAATAGCATAAGCAATTATTGACCCTTAGGTCACGAATTGTGCCAAAGTATCTTCTGTACCTGCCTTACACACAAAGAAAGAGCCATTGTCTACCCAACAGATACCCCTACCGGAGGAATTGATAGCACACCAACTGCAACCAGCAGGGATACCCTTCTTATACATGCACATTGACACTATTCAGCTATTGTGGAGCTACAAAGTCCATCATTCATTCCCACAGCTATCAGGGCATGGTGAGACTTGTAGTTCCACAGCAGTTCCACAGCAGCTGGATAGCAATTGGTTATAAGGATCTGCAGATATCACCAGTGCCAACAACATAGCTACCAAAAACCTTCTGAACTGCTTATAACTACATAATCTTCAAGTCCCATCCACTACAGCTGGCAAGTATTTCAGTTCTCTAAGGACTCTTTGCTTCTAAATTTCCCTGAAAATGCTTAAAATCATGACTTTAATGTAACTTGGAGGATATTTTTTTTTTTTGCATCGTTAAGGGCCAATCAATACAAATCACAAAAAACAAAGGAAGCTTGAATTATGACTTCTGTAATGCAACTTGGAGGACCAATTATTATTATTATTAATATATATAATATAATTATTATATTATATATTATATATATTATTATATTATATTATATTTATATATATAATATAATAATTTATTATCATTATTTTTTTGCATGTTTAAAGGCTAACCAGTACACATCACTAAACCCCCCCAACAAGTATTTATAGACTATGGGGGTCTTTCAGTGTCTTCAGTAAAGAAAGCTGAAATGCTCTTTAAAGCAACTTGGCCGATCAATACTTTTTTGGCATCTTTTAAAGGCTAATCAGCACATATCATCACAAAATCAATTTAAAGTATTTATAGACTATGGGGGTCTTTCAGTGTTTCAGGAAAGAAAGCTAACAATATAAAAATATGACTTATTTATTGCAATTTGGCAGATTAATACTTTTTGCCATCTTTTAAGGGCTAATTAGTACATATCACTAAAAAATCTATCAAAAGTATTCATAGACTATGGGGGTCTTTCAGTGTTTCAGTAAAGAAAGCCAACAATAAAGACTTATTTATTGCAACTTGGCAGATCAATACTTTTTGCCATCTTTTAAGGGCTAATCAGTACAAATCACAAAAAATCCATCAAAGGTAATCATAGACCATGGGGGTCTTTCAGTGTTAGAAAAGAAAGTGAACAATAATAACTTTGTTATTGCAACTTGAAAGATCAATACTTTTTTTTTTTTGCACCTTTAAAGGCTAATCAGTACATATCACTAAATCAGTAATCACTAAATCAGTAATCACTAAAAAAGCCCAACAGTATTCATAGATTAAGGGTCCTATCAATGACTTTAGCAGATTGACACAACATTCACCCAAGATGCACCTATTTTTTCTAAGGACCCTTTGCCGCAGAGTTTCCCTAAATACACTGTTAAGAGGATCGGAAAAATGATGACCTCATTAATGCAAAATTGGAAAGAAATTGATAATTGGAAAAGTATTTTTTTTTTTTTTGCATCTTTAGGCTGGATTCACACCTATAGCATTTTTAGTGCTTTTTGCATTTTGCAGATTTGCACTACAGAACGTGTTCCATAGGAAACAATGTTAAATGGACTGTAGTGCAAATCTGCAAAACGCAAAAAGCACTAAAAATGCCATAGGTGTGAATCCAGCCTAAAAGGCAAGTCAAACACATCATCTACAGCTACACATACAAAAGGCAAAAAAAAAAAAAAATAAACAAATAAAATACAATGTACTGTGGGCTGTTTATCAATGTTTTCAGCAACAACAAGATTGCACCTATTTTTCTAATAAGTGAAAAATGGGTAAAAGTGAAGTGAATCTTGGGTGAAAGCATTGATAAATAGACGTCTATATACGCTGAATCTGACACGCAGAATCGATTTTAGAAGAGAATTGTAGATCGGAAACTATTTCAGAGGAATGCACTCACGATCCTGAGATCGCACACTTTGCAACATTGTATCTTCATCCCATCAACCAGAGCAATGAGTATATAGTACATAGTATATATAGTATACAGATCCACGTGTATAGAAGTCAAGCAAGAAACATCCCAGCGCTGGATGCCATCAGACATGCAGCACAGACCCGACAATATAGAATGGATTAACAAGTTATCAATGCCAACAGGGTGAAGCCCATTCCAGGTGCACAGAGCCTGGCAGAGCCCAGCCTGGCAGAGCAGAGCCCGCACTGTCTACTTACTAGATCCATGTCTGAGCCGGAGTGCGGTGAGCCTGGTGGAGAGGAGAAGGAGCGCAGAGAGAGAGGAATGAATACAGACTATAGGCGGCCCGGCTATATATACCCCCCGCCCCTCCACACTCCATCCCACCTCCTCTCCGCTCTCTCTACATACAATCGATGCTAATTTTACTGACACAACACCTCCTGTTGTTTATCCTGCAGCTGGCAAAGACGGGGCTAAACCTTTTTGTTGTGAGATAAGCATCTGTAAAAAACATCAGTTCCCCAATAATAACACATCCAGCCTACAATAACTGACACTGTGCTCCCTATTCTCACCTACTCAACTGTCACTGGCATTATTCCTGGGCAGCCTAAATATATATGACAGCCAATGTGCAAGAGATCATTGTGTATAATGTGCAAAGGAGTGCCAAGAGCCCAGACAGTATACAGCATGTATATAGTGGGTCCAAAAAAATCATTCTGAGATCATCCTAAAATGACTAATACTGTGTGTATATATTAATATATATAAATATATATATATATTTATATATATCTATATATATCTATATCTATATATACATATATATATATATATATATATATATATATATATATATATATATATATATATATATATATATATATATATATATATATATATATATTTATATATTAGATCAGTGTTTCTCAACTCCAGTCCTCAAAGCGGATCTCCACCCTAAAGTGGAACTTCCACTTATCGGATTCCTCGCCCCCTCCGTTGCCACAATTGGCACCTTTCGGGGGGAGGGGGGTGCAGATACCTGTATAATCCGGTATCTGCACCCACTTCCAGGACTAGCTAGCCGCAGCTGCCTGCCCTCCTCGTTGTGTCTTGGGAAATACACAGTTCCCAGGACACAACGGGGACCAGTAAAGACGCGCAGTAGGGAACCGGGCAGTGAAGCGGCTACGCTTCACTTCCTGATTCCCTGACAGAGGATGGCGGCGGGGGCAGCCGAGAGGCGAGCAATGGGGGTTATTTAAGAAAGGCAAATCCACTTTGCACTACAGGTGCACTTGGAAGCTGTAAAGGGGAAGATCTGAAATGAGTGGAAGCTCTGCTGATTTTATCATCCAATGTGCAAGCTAAAATGCTGTTTTTTTCCCCCTTGCATGTCTCCCTCCGATCTACAGCGACTGCACTTCCAGTGCACTTGCAGTGCAAAGTGGATTTTACATTAGTAAATAACCCCCATTATGTATAATATCTTGGTGTATATATATATATATATATATATATATATATATATTATTTTTTTTAAATTTATTTCAAGTACCTATATATCAATTTACGCAACACTTTACATTAAAGCGGGATTCCACCCTAAAGTGGAACTTCCGCTTTTCGGCACCCTCCCCCCCTCCGGTGTCACATTTGGCACCGTTTACGGGGGGAGGGGGGTGCAGATACATGTCTAAGACAGGTATTTACACCCACTTCCGGGCATAAACTCCCACGGGAGTTTACGCTGCTTCCTGTCCCGGCGCACGTGTCCCGGCAGACATCGCTGACGATTCTCATTGCGCTGTGCGACTCGCGCATACGCAGTAGGGAACCGGGAAGTGAAGCCGCAAAGGCGACACTTCCTGATTCCCTCACCGAGAATGGCGCCGGCAGCAGCAGAGAGCCGAGCGATTGATCGGCTTCTGCTGCCGACAGCGCTGGAACCTGGGACAGGTGAGTGTCCATTTATTAAAAGTCAGCAGCTGCAGTATTTGTAGCTGCTGGCATTTAAAAAAAAATGAAAGCAGACAATACAGTTACAGTACAATTTGGTACAAGAGAAATCAGAGAGCCCTGCTCGCTAGAGCTTACAATCTAAGAGGGAGTATATATATATATATATATATATATATATATATTAAGCACTGGGGCCAAGGAAAGATACCTTATAATACGCAGTGCTTTGGCTTTGGCAAACTGAATGACATCCAGTTAGCACTTACCTCTACTTTAATATTTCATATACAGTATTAAGTGCAAAAAATTTTTTTTTTTTAATTCTGAAAAATACATTATGAAACACAAACAGTATAAAAAAATAAAGTGTTGCAGAATCTAGTGCTATATGAATATTTATAAAATTTACAATTCTGCATTATGTATTAATGTTATTCAAAAGGTATGAATACTTTTTTTTGTAATGCAAACAATTTTTTAGTGCTGCATGTAAACTCGAGGAAGAACAATGAATAATAAAAAAAACATAAATAAAAAGTGAGAATAAAAACACTCAGATCAGGTTTATAAAGCTAATCTGTAATGGCTGTAATGCCCCCCCCCCCCCCCCCAGGCAATTCATATAATGAATAAAAGCACACTTCCATTGTTCTGCGTTATGCATGCTGTAAATTCTAGGGGTACCTGTAGACAAGAGGTCATTTGCCCAATCTGGCTGATTATGGTCAGATCAGGAAATGGTCTCATGATCATCAGTATGGTCAGAATCGTTTGTGCAAAATAAATTGGCCATTATGTGCATGTAATCTTTGATTGTAAGCTCCTTTATGGCAGGGGCTGATGGGTAGACATTTTCTCTTCATCGGCTTATGTGAATGTACGATATGTAAAGTGCTGTGTAATTTGTTAGCTCTATAAAAAACATCTGTAATAGACATGTGCAATTCGCTTCGTTCCAAATTGTTTTTTTTAACAAATATCAACAAATTACCTTAATTCGGAAATATCCGAATTAACAAAAACCCCATTTAACGAATTTTTCAGAATAGTTGTAAATTCGAATATTCGTAAATTCGTAAATTCCAAATTAAAAGTTTTGGAAATTCGAAAATAAGAACAAAAATTCAAAAGAACGAAAATCCGAAAATAAGAACAAAAATCAGAAAATTTGAAAACCCGAAAATTCAAAAATCTATAACAAGTCTTGTACAATTATATACAGGCATACCCCACTTTTAAGTACACAATGGGGTTTATTTACTAAAGCTGGAAAGTGCAAAATCAGGCTCACTTCTGCATAGAAACCAATGAGCTTCCAGGTTTTATTACCAAAGCTTAATTGAACAAGCCGGGGTTAGAAGCTCATTGGTTTCTATGCAGAAGTGAGCCTGATTTTGCACTTTCCAGCTTTAGTAAATAAACCCCATTGTGTGCGTAAAAGTGGGGTATGCCTGTAATGAATAAAAGCACACTTCCATTGTTCTGTGTTATGCATGCTGTAAATTCTAGGGGTAACTGTAGACAAGAGGTCATTTGCCCAGTCTGGCTGATTATGGACAGATCAGGAAATGGTCTCATGACCTGGTCAGAATCATTTGTGCAAAATACATTTTTGTAGCCAATTGCTAATGTTTGCTCCGGAAAAGGGTCCGGCACCAGAGGTGGCTTGTTAATGCATAAACATCCATGCTTGGCCAAATGAAGTGTTTGTGTAATTGACCTTCTCATGCTCATGTATCCATAGGATCTCCTGACTGCCATAAAGTAAAATGAACCATCTACTAGACATGTGCGATTAGTTTAGTACGAATCGGAAATTCGTACGAATTTTTCGAAAATTCATACTAATTTTTCAAAAATTCGTACTAATTTTTCAAAAATTCGTACTAATTTTTCAAAAATTCGTACGAATTTTTCAAAAATTCGTACTAATTTTTCAAAAATTCGTACTAATTTTTCGAAAAATTCGTACTAATTTTTCGAAAAATTCGTACAAATTTTTCGAAAATTCGTACGAATTTTTCGAAATTCGTACAAATTTTTCGGAAATTCGTACAAATTTTTCGGAAATTCGTACAAATTTTTCGGAAATTCGTACTAATTTTTCGAAATTCGTACATTCGTACGAATCCGAATTACGAATTTTTACGAATACGAATTCTGTACGAAATACGAAATACGAAATTATCCGAATCCAAACTACCAAATAACTAATTTCAACTAATACGAAATAAATTATAGCGGATATAACGAATGATTCGTATGAATTCGAGATTCAGTATAACGAATATCGACACTCTACGAATAATAACGAATTATCCGAAAACGTATTAACGTTACATAACACAAGTCTATTGTCTACCAATCACTCAGAGGAAGTACGAAATCCGAAATTTCGTATTTCGTAAACGAGATTTCGTATTTCGTACTTCCTCTGAGTGATTGGTGAACAATAGACAATAGACTTGTGTTATGTAACGTTAATACGCTTTCGGATAATTCGTTATTATTCGTAGAGTGTCGATGCTCGTTATACAAAATAACGATTCGTACGAAATTCGTATTTACTCACGGATTACGATTTTTTTTTTAATACGAAACGGAGCGAAACGAAACAAATTTTTTGACGGCTCCCATGTCTACCATCTACTCCCTAGATAAGTGGTTGGTATTATCGGTGCCCACCGGCTGTTCATGTACATGTCAGGACGTTGCTCCCCGGAAGCTGGCGAGCCCCAACTTGTCCATTCCTGATATGTATAATTTGTGTATTCCATGTATCAGCCAGCCACAGGTGAAACTGGATTATATGAAAAGGGACAGTGTGAAGAGGGTGGTGTCTTTGTTTTGGGTCAGCCGGCTGGTATTGTCATTTAAATGACGTTTTCAGCCCTTACAAGTAGGGGAATCAATAATTGTAATAGAGACAGAATGGGCCTGCTGGAGTCCATTAGAAGTAAGGTCATCTGGAACCTTCAGCTGCCAAAGTCTGATTCCTGAACTTCCAATAAACAATCACTTCTAGTGAGTTGTGGAAATGTGAATGTTTAATGCATGGCATTTGCATGTTAACATGTATTGTGTAATGCTGCATACACACGATCGGACTTTCCGGTGGAGCACCAGCAGACTTTTTTTCCCCAAAAGTCCGGCGGACCTAGAAATAAAACTGGTCGTCTGTGCGCTAGTCCCACGGACTAAAGCCGACGCTAGGGCAGCTATTGGCTACTGTCTATGAACTTCCTTAATCTACGTCATCACGTTAGAATCCGGCATACTTTTGGAGTGATCGTGTGTGGCCAAGTCCGTTCATTTGAAAGTCCGGCAGACCTCAGCTGCAAAGTCCGTCGGATTGTCCGCCAGAAAGTCCGATCGTGTGTACGCGGCATTAGGCAGCACATTTATTTTGAATGGGCCACCAGGGCACCTTCACACATAAAGCCCCATTTTCAGCTTTTTTGTGTGATTTTGTGAGCAATGTTCTGCACTGGAAGCTTTTATGGGGGGCAGATCGCATGTTTCTTCCCCATAGACTTCTATTATGGGATTGCCGGAAAAATGTGTGAAATGCCCCGTACACACGAGCGGATTTTCCGTTGGGAAAATCTTGGATGGTTTTTCCGACGGAATTGGGCTCAAGCTTGGCTTGCATACACACGGTCACACAAAAGTTCTCTGAACTTTCAACCGTCAAGAACGCGGTGACGTACAACACTACGAAGAGCCGAGAAAATTAAGTTCAATGCTTCCGAGCATGCGTCAAATTGTTTCCGAGCATGCGTAGGAATTTTGCGCGTCGGAATTGCTACAGACGATTGTAATTTCCGTCGGAAAAATAGAGAACCTGCTCTCAATCTTTTGCTGGTGATAATGCCGCCAGCAAAAGTCCGATGGAGCGTACACACGGTCGCATTTTCCGACCAAAAGCTCTCATCGGTCTTTTGCTGGCGGCATTTCCGATCGTGTGTACGCAAGCTTTTTTGTGGAAATGTATCAAAGTGATATTGGAGCTGGGAGACTCTAATAAATGCACCACCTCCTTAAAATGTGACAAGACAGTATATACCCAAAGAGCACAGAATTGGAGTTTTGAGGTGCAGAAAAATCAATCAAAAACAATATTTCCAAAAATATATAGAACATTTTATTACATAGATATTATAAAACAATTTGTAAAATATCAACCACAAGGGCAGCACAGTGGTGTAGTGGTTAGCACTCTCACCTAGCAGTAAGAAGAGTCACTGGTTCGAATCCCAACCATGACACTACCTGCCTGGAGTTTGCATGTTCTCCCTGTGCCTGCGTGGGTTTCCTCCGGGTACTCCGGTTTCCTCCCACACTCCAAAGACATGCAGGTAGGTTAATTGTCCTCTGTCCAAAAATTGGCCCTAGTATATGAATGGGGACCTTGGATTGTGGGCTCCTTGAGGGTAGGGACCGATGTGAGTGTGCAATGTACAGGGATGGGGACAATTGTAGACACTCAGGTTGAACTGGATGGACTGATGTCTTTATCTTACTAACTATGAAACCCAAATGATCAAGGTACAAAAGTGTAATTGCCTCTACAGGTTTCACCACAAACGTGGCTTCTTCTGGAGCTTTTGTAGAACCTTGTTATTTAATATTTACCACCTTTTAGATTGATCTTAGTTCCAAATGGTCCCCTAGACCAGTGTTTCTCAACTCCAGTCCTCAAGGCGCCCCCACAGGTCATGTTTTCAGGATTTCCATTATTTTGCACAGGTGATTTGATCAGTTTTACTGCCTTAGTAATTACCACAGCTGTTTCATCTGAGGGAAATCCTGAAAACATGACCTGATGGGGCGCAGTGAGGACTGGAGTTGAGAAACACTGCCCTAGACCCATCAAGAGGTTATATGGGGAACGTCTGTGCCAAAAAGAGGAACGAGGGGCATTGCCCTGTGATGACACCTAGTGTTTCAAGGAGTTTTAACAAATTGATCGATCAAATTTTCAATCCTTTTCCGTATATATGTATATAGATGTATGTAGATGTACTTCTTCTGATGCCAGCAAATTTTCAGGGTAATTATGCCATCTGAGCACTTTCCTCTTTCTAATTCACCACTGTCACAGCTGTGGCCATTTACCCTGTTACCAGTGAGGCTCTTAACCTGTTTAAAAGGGTTAATCCCGTGTGATAGATTGAAACGAACCATTCAATCTTCACTGGTTAAAGTGACGTTGTGCTGACACTGAGCCAAGTAAAGCCTCATACACACGATCGGACCTTGTACCAACTTTCCCGTGGATTTTTGTCCAAAGGACGTTGGCCCCAAGTTAGTATTGCATACACACGATCTGACTTTTTAGGCAACAAACACGAACGTAGTGACGTTTCAACGTACTGACGACACTTCAAAAGAGGATGTTCAAATACTCCAGCGCCACCTTTGGTCAACTTCTATATTGTTGTCTGATCTTTTGCATTGGTTCTGAGCATGCGTGTTTGTACTTTGTACAAAAGTCCGTTGGTTTTGTGTACACACGGTCGGACTTTGCTCCATCGGACTTTTGTTGGCAGAAAGTTGTTCCGTTCGCACAGCCAACAAAAGTCCGATGAAACCTGGAAAAAGTTGGTCCGATGGAGCGTACACACGGTCGGATGTTGGTCCAAAACAGCTAATTTGCATGTTGGTGGTCAAAAAGTCCGATCGTGTGTACGGGCCTTAACAGTGGTGAATTGAAAGAGGAAAGTGCTCAGATGGCATGATTACCCTGAAAATTTGCCCGGTACCCGTCCCCACGCCTCC
>CM053031.1:33381795-33561132 GCA_028564925.1 Lithobates sylvaticus
TGACCAATCAATTTGCTTGGTCATTTATGGTACCCAAAGGAGTAACGCCCCAGCCTTGTCTTAAGGTGCACGTAACGCCAAAACTTTTTTTTTCTAGCTTTGGATAGGGTGGGGGAGGATAAGATCTCTCATTGGGGTTTTTTTTACTGCTGTCCTGTCCTGCTGTCAATGTTTTACCAGAGAGGAACTAAATTGAACTCTCCAGCCTCAACACAGAGACCAATAAAGATGCTTTTCTTTGGTAGAGTAATGCCCCGTACACACAATCTGATTTTCCGACAACAAATGTTGGATGTGAGCTTGGTGGCTGAAAGTCCGACCGTGTGTATGCTCCATCGAACACATGTTGGCTAGCAGGTTCTCAAATTTTCCCCCAACAAAACATTGTTGCCGGAATTTCCGATCGTGTATACACAAGTCCGACGCACAAACGTTCACGCATGCTCGGAATCAAGCAAAAGGAGCCACACTGGCTATTGAACTTCCCTTTTCTTGGCTCATCATACGTCTTGTACGTCACCGCATTCCCATGTTCGTAATTGTTGTCCAACATTTGTGTGACCGTGTGTATGCAAGACAAATTGGAGCCAACAAGCTTCGAACAAAATTCCACGGTTTTGTTGTCGGAGAGTCAGATCGTGTGTACGGGGCATAAGGGAAGGCTGGACACCCTGACCGATGTTTATTCTGTTTTTGCTGCTGTTGCAGATTTTCCCTCACCTCCTGTCTGCTTGTCAGTAGGACAGGAAGTGAATGCAAGATAGCAGTACAATCTCAACAGGAGTTCTAATTCTTCTCCACTCTATCCAAAACTAGAAAATGCTTTTGGGTTGATGTACACTTTAGGCCCCTTTCACACGAGGCGGACTCCGCTTCCATGGAGCCCGCTTCTGTCCGCCGGCTCAACGGGAGATCTCTCCGTTGATCTCCGCTGAACCGGCGGATGACAGGTCCCTCTCTGCTCACTGAGCGGGAGGGGCTTGCGAGCGCCGCTGGTCTCTATGGAGAGATCGGATGAAAACGGACAGTGTGTCCGTTTTCATCAGATCTCACCCGATCCGATCCGCCAGCGACGGATCTGGACGTAGAGCCATACGTCTGCTTTTGGCGGATCGGACCGGGTCGGATGTCAGCGGAGATGTCTCCGCTGACATCCGACGCTCCATAGACTAACATGGAGCGCCCGTTCAGATCCGCCGTCAAAACTGACAGGCGGATCTGAACGGTCCGTCCATGTGAAAGGGGCCTTAATGTCACTTGAATGCTGGCTATCCACGCACACACATCAACTTTGTGGTTTATTTGACCATATGTATTTTTCTTCGATCTGCAATAACAATGCTTGAGGCTTTTTTTTTTTATGCAAATTAGAATCATAATAAGATCGAACTTATGAAAAAACTTACGCTGAAAATGTTACACCCTCTCTTTTTCAATTTGGCCTGCGAAAAGTGGTTGAAATATGCTCAAGCACTGTACAATAAAGCTGTATAATATAGAGCATATAGATCAGTGGTAACCAAACTGTGGCCCTGGGGCTGAATGCAGCCTTTATTCTTGCCTTTATCCGGCCCTTGAGGCATTATGCCTGCCACTGACACCAACAATAAGGCAACATTTCTGCCACTGACACCAACAATAGGGCAACATTTCTGCCACTGACACCAACAATGGGGTACTATTCCTTTCACTGACACCAACGATGGGGCATAATTTCTTCTACTGGCAACAAAAATGGGGCACTATTTCTCCCACTGACACCAACTATTTCTTCCCCTAATACCAAAGATCTAGCATTGTTTACTCCGACTGGGCACTCCCCTAAAGGACGGTAAACTGGCTCTTTCTTTAGAGAGTTTGGAGACCCCCTGCTATAGATCATTGATTAGGAAAGTGGAGAGAAAGGGTGCAATGACCTAAGTGCAGTAGTAAACATTGTGAGCTTTTACAATTACATATTATTGCACTTACAAGAACGATAGAGGAGGATCAGCTTGTCATAAGCCTGAAGAGGTGATTCAACAGCTCCCTGTGGAAAAAGTCCACCCTGGAGCCTGTCTGGTGGAAGGACAGCGCAGAGCAGAACAGAGAGACTTTACTGTCACTCTATAAAGCTGGCCATACACCAGTATAATTTCATTTGAAAACTTACATTTTTAACAAAATTTGTTCAATTTTCTATTGATTACTTGGGTCAAATCAATGTTCATTTCAACTGAAGTGATAAAAATTTTAAGGAGCAGGATAAAAAAAAAATTCTCAGGCCAATAAAATGTTAACATTGAATGTAGATTTAGTTTGGGAAAAATCATACATATTCTAATGAAACCAGTTTAATAGGTATGGGACACTAGTAGTAGATTTGGAACTTTAAGGGCTTTTGAGCAGAATTATTTGACATGATTGCAAGAAATAATGGTCTGATTTTTTCAGAATTTGCACTTGCCATCACTCTCTAACCCAGAAGAATATCTCTGATGAGTCCCGAAGACATTGCAGGATACTCCCCATTCCAGCAATTAGCAATAAAAGCCGTGTTGTCTTTCCACCTTTCAGTAAGGCCCCTTTCACACTGGGGCGGGGAGCCGCGGTGACGGTAAAGCAGCGATATATTTAGCGCTGCTTTACCGTCGTTTTAACCGCGGTATTCGGCCGCTCGCGGTGCGGTTTTAGCCCCTGCGAGCGGCCGAAAAAGGGTTAAACACCCCCGCAGAGCACCGCCATAGCGGCGCTTTGCGGCGGTAGTGCCGCGGTTTTACCGCGGTTTCCCATTCAAATCAATGGGAAGGAGCGGTATAGGAGCGGTGAACACACCGCTCCTATACCGCTCCAAAGATGCTGCTAGCAGGACTTTTTTTGCCGTTCTGCTAGCGCACCGCTCCAGTGTGAAAGCCCGCCGGCTTTCACACTGGAGTTAAAGGGGCCGGATTTTTTCAGGCGGTGAACAGGCGCTATTTTTAGCGCTGTACCGCATGAAAAACGCCCCAGTGTGAAAGGGGCCTAAGGCTCCAGGATGGATTTATTCTGGGAACAAAGCCCCATCGCTGCCATGCAGAGCTGTTTGATCCTGTCTTCTTTTCAGGCTTATAGCAAGCTGATTCTCCTCCATCGTTCTATTAAGTGCAAACATGTGTTGGCATTAAAACTTTACTACTTCATTTAGTTTGTTGCTCCCTGCCTCTCCACTTTGTTGTTCTACTCAGATTATGGCTCATCCCTATCCTGTTTGACAAGAGTCTGTAGGACCAGTGCAGATACCAACTCTAGCACTATCAACTGCCAAGCTATTAATCCACTTGTCTGTCACCTTGACTACTACAATTTCCTCCTCGTTCTACCTCTAAACATCTCCACTTCAGTCTATCATGAATGCTTCTGCCAGACTCATCCACTTATCAACCACTCATTGTACACCACTCCTTTTCTCTAATCCCTCCACTGGCTTCTGCTCACCCAACAAAGCCATCTACAACTCTGCCTCATCTCTAAATATCACCCAAACCGTCCTCTTCGTTCCGTCCAAAACCTGCCTTCTAGGTTCCTCGTCACTGTCAGCAATGCTAGCCTCTAGGACTTCTCCAGAGCCTCTCCCATTCTTTAGAACTCCTTACCTCAATCTGTCAAAATCTCTACCCAAAACCTCTCTTAAGTCAGCCATTTTTCAATAATTTCTTTCAGCAGGGATTGGCCAAGATTCGAACCCTGTATGAACAGGCTGATTGTCAGACAGGGTTAATCACAAGGCAGACTGGCAATAATCACATCAAAAATCTGACATGCTGGTTGCACCCAAGTCAATGGGTACCCAAGTTGATCCATCATTTGGGTACAATCACTTGGGTACCCATTGACTTGGGTGCAACCAGCATGTCAGATTTTTTATGTGATTATTGCCAGTGGCTGTAGCTGCTAGCAATAATCACTATATGTTCTCCTGGCAGGGATGGCTTACTGCAACCCCCCCGCCGGGAGAACACAATTGCCCCCCCCGGGAGGGATTCCCCCATTTACACTGACTGTGTTCATGGGAAATCGAGAAATTTTATTTCTTGAAATCCAGGCTTGCAGGAAAAAAAAAATTGCACCATCTATGGCTTTACTCTGTCTGTCTTTAGGGGATCCCTCAATAATGAATCTCTTCGGGGAAGCCGAGCCTGCCTGCACCTAACAACTGAGCTTTTACTTTTTCCATCAACTCATCCCCATAGTGGTTACCTTTTGGATCCCTTGCCTTTCGCCTTAGATTGTAAGCTTTCATGAGCTGGGCCCTCTGAATCCTCCCATATTGAATTGTATTGTAACTGTACCATCTCCCTTTATTTGTAAGGCACTGCATA
Organism: Lithobates sylvaticus; assembly: GCA_028564925.1. NCBI lineage: Eukaryota > Metazoa > Chordata > Amphibia > Anura > Ranidae > Lithobates > Lithobates sylvaticus. Next base: position 33,386,133 of record CM053031.1, read on the forward strand.
AACTGTTGGCACTATATAAATCAGGGGTCTTCAAACTACTGCCCTCCAGTTGTTCAGGAACTATAATTCCCATCATGCCTAGTCATGTCTGTGAATGTGAGAGTTTTACAATGCCTTATGGGATGTGTAGTTCCGCAACAGCTGGAGGGCCGTAGTTTGAGGATCCCTGATCTAAATCATTAAGAATAATAATAATAATATTGTGTGGATCCGTTCCACCAACATTGTTGTTCAGCCAACATTATTATTTATCGAACTAGATGGACTCTTTTTTTTCAACCTGACTAACTATGTAACATATCTAATGGCACAAGTTGTGACTTTTTTCATCTTTTTTTTTAAGACCATTGATCAAGGGGGAACCTTTAAACTTTGGAATTCTTTACTGAATGCAGCTGGATGTGTAGCAGTGAAGGTTCTCTAACACGCATACCCTGCATGGTTCCGTGAGGGACTCAGCATAAGGTTACATTTGTGTAACAGGATATGTTCGACACCATGCTCCCACTATGCCAAGAATGCAGCTTTAACATCCACCTGTCATACCAGCAAACTGTTCTTTACTGCTTACTTGCCATACCAAACTGCCAACTGTCCCAAATTTCCAGGAACACCTTGTGTTCGAAGATTTGGCTCCAGGATTTTCTATGAAAATATTTCTTTTTTTAATGACTGGTCCCATTTCACAATAAATGAAGACGTTCAATCTACAACAATGTGTTTGGTAATGGGTGATATGCTACCAAAAATACATTGTGCTGCATCAAAGGCTCCTTGTAAATAATTCATGAGATATAATGAGGTACATTTATACATGAGCTGAAACCTGGCAGGGTGCATTTCATTACATAGGCGGCTGTCCCTGTATACTACTTAATAACAGATTCATCTTATTACACATGAAGTCCAATTTTGCTTTGATTTAAGGTGTGGGGGATGGCGAGAATGCCGGTTTTCTTCCAGCAAAGCCATACTGTATATTTGTGGCTGTTAATATTATTCTAATGTTTGCCTAGGTTTGAAATGGGGCATGTGGAATTTAAAAGTTTTCCATATTTTACCATATTTTTCTCATTGTAATTTACACATCTCTTTGTAGAATCTACATAGGTGCCCAGGAGACATTAGAGGACCATCACTTAAACATGAATACTCATTGTCACACCAGTGGAGGAAGGGGAAGGAGAGGAGTGTCGTGCGCCGAGACTTGCAATGCTGCTTATCTTCTGGGTAAGGGAACAATAGCAATTGTCATTACCCCCCCCCCCCCCCCCCCAAAAAAAAAAAAAAACACCATAAGCCCAAACCATAAGCATTGGATAATTAAAATCTTTTTTGCAAACACCAGGTTGGGTCTCTATAGGCTGCTTATCAAAGAGTGAGGAACACTGCAAACCATTCTCCTATTACATGTGCAAATAATCCACCTACAATGGCATCCCATGTGTAACACCCTCCTAGAGTAGGATGGTAGGTCAATTTAGCTTTTAACTTTTGTAATCAAGGGAGCAGTGATTGTTTGGTCTGGTCTGTTCAAGGTTTCACAGGATGGGAGGTTGACTGCTTCCCCTTGCCTCTAGAAGAAGTTTCCAGAGCTTTGGGAGGGAGAATTCAAATACTCATCCTGAATATTGATCAGGGCCCAGCCAATCCCTAGGAAGGTGTGCCCAGATGGAGGCTGGAAAGCCGATAAATAGCCTGGAACCCTGGTGAGAGGGTCTTTCTCTAGCAAAGAGAGTTCCAATTCTCAGGGGGCTATTGCTGTTGCTATTTTATGTGGAATTCAAAAAAAAAGAAAGAAAAGAAAGAAAAAAGGGAACATTTTAATTTTTTTTTTTTTTTTTAATTTTATACTTTGATATATTTAGATGGATATGTGGGCATGTGCTAGGAGTATGTATGTGGTTTTGTTGAGAAGTGTTTTTATTGCTGCTGTAACAAGTACAAGAAAAATGTTGTATTTATACAATGACAATAAAGTATATCTATCTATCTATCTATCTATCTATCTATCTATCTATCTATCTATCTATCTATCTATCTATCTATCTATCTATTCTGTTAGGTCTCAGCGGTGGCAGAGCAGAGACCTGGAAATGATCTTGAACTGACTGCAGGACTGTGGGGTTGATTTATTAAAACTGGGGCACTCCGAATCTGGTGCAGCTGTGCATAGTAACCAATCAGCTTCTAACTTTGGTTTCCATGCAGAAGTGCACCAGATTTTGCATTTTTTTTGTTTTATAGCAGAAATTTGTCAAAATTGTCAGTCTTTTTTTGTTTTTTTGATAAATGAATCTGAAGTTTTAGATTCTCTTGTGGAATTGCATACCTCCCAACTTTCTGAGATGGGAATGAGGGACACCTATTAGCAAAAGTATGTAGGCATAGGACACACCCCTGCCACGCCCCCCCCCCTTAAAGGAGAATTATACAAAAAATGATTGGTTAAACCCACAAGTGTTTTTTTTTTACCACCACTATTCCTTTATATTGTCCTTTGGAATTTACATATGCAGAAATTCAGAAGTTGGATGAAAGGTTTAGCACTGTAAAACACTTTTGGATAGATAAATAGTGCATTTTATATACAACTATATAGATAAGACCAAAATGAGGGACAAATGATGAGGAGAGAGGGACATTGTGAGGCACAGTCCCTCGTAATCAGGGACAGTTGGGAACTATGGAATTGGGTAATACAAAGTGCAATGGTTATATATAGAGTACAGTAACCCCTGGCCACTGGATATAGTTGTATTGCAATAATATGCTTAAAAAGATGAAATGCCATTGGTTTCTGATCTTTGCACGTTATCATTGCACTTTGCGTTGTCTTTTCAGCTCCCCAAACATTTATTCAGTGTTTGTAACTGAGATAGAACTAAACAAATGTTCAGAGAAGAGGCTGCTTTGTTATATGACATGTATTGAAGAATTGACTAAATCTTCTTTATAACATTACAGAATTCCTAACTGACCTTTCCAATGTGATCTTTAGACCCCGGGAGAGAGCAAATCTCCAGTACAAAGGTCACAGTGAGTCGCCACCTAAAAATCATTGATTTTGTAAGTGCATAATTTTTTTTAATCTCTTTAAAACAACCTTTTTGACACATAGGAACCCTTTAAATAAATGTCAGGTTTTAGGAATTCCCTGCTAATAATTACTATAACTACAGCTCACAATCCATTAGTGTGATGGCCAGTAGAAGAATGCTCCTTACATCTGTTGTCAATGGGAACAATCCACCTCTTTTAGATCAGTGGGAACTTACCTGGGAGATCGAAATTACTCACTACTACAGGGAACCCCTGGCAAGCTCTGAAGGGCGGAGTGAAATGGGTTGGGGCATGGCCTGGTTGGAGTCCAGGCTGAGGTTGACACTCTCATCACCACCATAGGACTACATGAATGTGCGGCATTAGGGATCACCTCTTATTTCTCCCTTGAGCTATAGCTAAGAGCCAGGACTGTCTCTGTCCCTTGCCGGTGCTCTGCCGAGATGGTTCCCCTCGGCAGATAAGGACTCCTCTGTACTGCGCTGGCGCATCTCTTACGCAGTACGAAGGACTAGGGATATTCCGAAAATTGCCGAAGGTAAGCAAGTGGGAGTGAAGTGTACACCGCGCAGGCGCAGTCGGTGTACGAGACGATGCTGCACGCCCCTGATGCTCGCGCTACTCTGCAAGGGGAGTCTAACGGGGCGGGTCTATTATTAATACTTAAAAATCTAGCCCTTGGTTACAGTAATAATAATAACAAATGTCGCCCTTAATTACAGACCCGCCCCTTACTTAGACACGCGCCTTGCAGAGTAGCGTGAGCATCGTGAGCGTGCGGTATCGTCTCTCGTACACCGACATGTTAACTGCGCGTGCGCAGTGTACACTTCACTCGCAGCTGTTTAGCTTCTGCAATTTTCGGAAGATGCCTAGTCCTTCGTACTGCGCAAGCGCTGCGCCTGCGCAGTAGAGGGGGGTCCTAATCCGGCGGGGGAACTTTCTCAGCAGGACACCGGCACTCCCTGCAGCAGAGACGGAGGAGTCCACATTACCCATATCAGCGAGCCTGAGCGGCACACAAACACCAGGGGTCACAAGCTCTGGAGGAACCTTAGGTTGGGCGTTCCATGGAACCTGGTTGAGAAAGGCAGCTTTATAGGAAACAGTTTCCTGTTACAAATATGAAGGGTTCTATTGCCGTCTTCTCACTTTGTATATTCAAGGCTTGCATGCTGACCTGATGGTTTCAATAAATAATCTAAAATTTCTTCTTTTTTTTGTAGAAAGTGATGAGAAGCTATAATCTCTATAGTTTTTTTATTGCTCTCTGAGTCTCTCTAAAGCCCCATACACACGGTAGGATTTTCCGATGGATTCTGTCCTATCGGACAATGTTGTCGGAAAATCAGACCGTGTGTAGGCACCATTGGACAGTTTCCATCAGATTGTCTGACGGACAAAGTCCTATCTCCTGCTGGATAGATTTTTTGACAACAAAGTCCGATCACACCAAATCCGATCGTGTGTAGCGAATTCCGACCGGACAAAGTGCTACGCATGCTCAGATCACATTACAAGACCAAAGCTATTGGCTACTAGCCTCTACGTAGTCCCGTCGTAGGCAACAAACGTCACCACGTTCAGAATGATCGGATTTTCCGACAACTTTGTCCGACCGTGTGTACGCAAAACCAACATCAGACAAAGTACGACGGACATGGTCTGACGGACCTGGTCCTCGGATAATCCGCGCGTGTGTATGGGGCTTAACGCTGGGTATACACTAGTAGAATTTCACTTTTCAATGTAAGAACAATATAAGAACATTTGTCCATTTTTCTAATCATCAGTGGGGTCAAATTGATGCTCGTTTGTAACCACAGTGACAATGAAATTTAAAGGCGCAGGATAGAAAATATGTCTCGAATGTACAGATTACTAACAGCGTATGTAGTTTTCTTTTCGGTAGTCCATTCATTTTAAAATAGAATGGAAAAAACCCTTTTCCGTCCAATATGGCTTATGTGTGCTTGTAGGTTCCGGTCTAAATTGGAACTAGTATGTCTGTACAACTTGGCTATGCATATGTGTTGACATATTTTGCATGCCAAGTAGAGCAATTGGAAAGGTGGATCAAAGATCTGGTTTCCTACATCATAAAAAAAATTTGCCAAGAAAATTCTAAGGAAAAAGGCTTTCAAGAGTACCAGATATCATGCTGAAACAGCTGGCCTAAAGAGTCAAATACAACTAAATTGATGTATACAGTACTGTATTGCATACATAGTGATAAGCTAGCTTTTGCCACCCATGTAGACACTGTAACGCATAAGCCATATTGGAAGGAAGAGTCCTCATGCGCCATAGGTCATACCTTGTTGATCTGGAGACAGTCTTTTCTTGGTTCTTTTATATGCCAGTAGGCTGGTGCACCTTCTTTCTTGTTTTTTAGTGCTGTACACAAAGGGATACCCATAGCCCTAGGAAGGTGGCAAGGCATGCTAGTGCTATACCCAAAAGCCGAAAGAGTGGAAGGACAGATTATACTCTTAGCACCACATTCGAATGCAGGAGATTTTTTTTATAATAAACCCTGTGGGCACAGGGCATGCTTGAAGAATTCCTACAAGCACAAAGGAAAAAGCAGGCAATAAATGACTTACAAAGGTGAAGAATTTGCTATTCTGCCTCATGATATCAAACTTGCCAAAAATGTGGTGTCAGAACCTAAAGGGCCAGTCCACTAAAAATAAATATTTTAGTTATAGGCAGAGCCTGATGGGTTGGGTCATCCACTGTTCTCTTGTGAATGTTGGATACTACAACAGTAACATCCTACTGGCCGTAATGACCAACCCTCAAGGCACTGGTAGAGGGATGCTGGACTCGAATTTTGACAGCTTATAAAATGTGGCCAAAGTCATTACTTGAGCCCAACTGCAGCTAACAAAAAAAAAAAACAGGGACCTCCCAGGAGAGGACATTCACCAAAGTTGGGAAATCCAAGTGTAATAGGTCAAAAGGAGTGCCAAATGAAAAATCCTTAGAAGTCCAAAGTCTTTATTGTTCAACTGGTTACAGCATGCAGGGCAAAGAGCTCCCAATGCATTTCGGGGGCCCCACGTCTTTTACTACTGTGACTACCAGCACTGACTGTGGTTTATTAACATCCTCTGCCTACAGATCAGTCTGCTTTTAACATTTGTTGGAGATCCTTTGCCCTGCCGCTTGTAACCATTTGAACAATAAAGACTTTGGACATGGAAGAATTTTTCATTTGGCACTCTTTGACCTTTTACACTTGGATGATGACTAACTCTGTCCACCTTGGAGTTTTGGTCCTTCCACCCACCTTTGAGTCCCATGGCTTCCTGTTACATCTCCAAAATGTAATATAAATAACAAATGAATATTAAAAAAGTGAAAAACGAGCCCCCTTCCACTACCTCAGCGCTATAGAGCTTAAAGTGGAAGTAAACCCTTTGGGACCACTTTGACCTACAGGTAAGCCTAGATTAAGGCTTACCTGTAGGTCCAATAAATATCTCCTAAACCTACATGGTTTAGGAGATATTTAGAAAAGAAAAGGCACCGCTATCTACGGCGCGCAGGCGCACTGCGCATGCCGAGATCACGGCGATATGCCGCTCTCGTGCGCATGCGCGGGAGTGACGTCATCGCCGCTCCAGCAAATCACAGCGCTGGAGCGGCGAGACCCGGAAGTCACTCCTGTATCGATGGCGGCGGAGGAGGATGTGGACGAGGGGCGCTTCGGGGGCTTCGTTCTCAGGTAAGTTATTCATAATGAGCTAGTATGCTATGCATACTAGCTCATTATGCCTTTGCCTTGCAGGTTCCTATTTTTTTTTTTTTTTTTTAAACGGCTTTACTTCCTCTTTAAATATTAATAACAATCCACATAAATATAAATCACGTACAGTTCAGTAGCCTCCCTGGCGGTATGATTACGGTATGTCAGATTTTTGCGTCTACAATTATTTTGCATAGAAATTTGGCATATTGTAGGCCTGTAATTCTTAGCAATAACACACTTAAATCTGTCCACCAAGAGTCTAGTAGATATCCGGGTATGATGAAGTTTGAAACACAAAATCATAAATTATAATATAATAAATAATTATAAATAATTATAAAAAATAATAATAATACAATTCATTTCCCCACGATTCACTATTGCTCAATTCTGCAAGTGATTCTAATTTATTATCGCTGTTTTCTAGCTGGTCTAAAACCACTTTTGACTTAAAGGGACACTTTTTGTTTGCTATGGACAATCTCCAGTTTCCAGGCAGAAAGAACAGTATATATAATAATAATATAAAACTGCATGCAGGACACTGGACAAAGCACTGGGGACAAAAGGGATGTGAAATAATTTCATACAGTAATGTAATCTGGAATGTACTGTATGTATTATGATTTTTCACTTTTTTGAACTTGTCGCCGGGCTCCGCCCCGTGCGCCGTGACGCTTGCATGGAATGGAGCCAGGTGTACTATCATTAGCCGTCACAAAAACATCACAAAATGTCCGCTGTGTACTGCGCATGCGCAGTACACAGGACACCCATATTCCGAAAATTGCCGAGGATGAACGGCGCCTGCGCCGTGAGACCACTTTCAAGCCTAACCATCCAAGTGGACATAGCGTTAGAATATAAAAGAGCCGAGCGCAGCGAGGCCATGCCCGAAGCGTGGCGAGCGAAGCGTGGCGAGCGAAGCGAGCCCGCGAGTGGCCCTCTAAGTTTCAGTAGCCCTATGTCCGCTTGGATGGTGGGGCTTACACATCCACTCATGGTGCAGGCGCCGTTCATCTTCCGACAATTTCCGAAAATCTTTATGCTCCTTACTGCGCATGCGCTGCGCATGCGCAGTACACTTCGGACACCTGGTGCTAGCCGGACTGTTCGTGACAGAACACCGGCACAGTGAGGCTTCGGGCGGAGGACAGAGCCCACGGACACAGTGGGGGGCCATCGCAGGATCCTGGGGACAAGGTAAGTATACCGCAACAGGATCCTGCAATGCAATCCCGAGTGTGGCTCGGGGTTACCGTTAATGGTGCTGAAATTTAACCCCGAGTAAAACTCTGGAAAATCGCCAGGGAGGTTAATCAGCAGCTGCTTAAAATAATAAAAATTGTATAAACAGATAGTATCAAGTCTACAGGTACTTATATAAGCACCTACAAGTACTAAAGCAGCGCTACTGTCATTTCCTAATATGACCAGCTTTCATATGATTTTAAGCACATGAGAAATGGGTGAATGAAAGATGGTGATAAAAAGTCCAGAAGACACAGGCTGTGGTTCTAATGTTGAATGGTTGAAGTGCTCCTCACACCAAGATCCTCAAACCGTGCATCACACTCCCCTTATGCCGCGTACACACGAGCAGACTTTCCCGCGGGAATGTCCTCCGGACTGAAGTCGCCAAAAGTCCAGCGGACTAGGTTTTAAGTTTTGTTTTAAAATTGTCCGCTGAACTCGGCAGTCCGGCGGACAATCCCGCCGCTAGTATGCTAGTCCGCCGGAATTTTGGAAATTAACGGACTTGCCGATCATCGGAAAGTCCGTTCATTTAGCACGTGACTATAGGTAGACGGGGCTAGCGAAGGCAGTGAATGCCGCCGCGCTAGCCCGTCACCTGGCATGGATTTAAAGGGAATCCCCATGCCGAAAAAACGGCGTGGGGGTCCCCCCCAAATCCATCTCAGACCCTTATCCGAGCACGCAACCCGGCCGGCCAGGAAAGGGCTGGGGACGAGCGAGCGCCCCCCCCCCTCCTGAGCCGTACCAGGCCTTGTGCCCTCAACATGGGGGGTGCCCTGGGGAAAGGGGGGCCGTGCGGCCCCCCCCACCCCAAAGCACCTTGTCCCCATGTTGATGAGGACAAGGGCCTCTTCCCGACAACCCTGGCCGTTGGTTGTCGGGGTCTGCGGGCGGGGGGCTTATCGGAATCCGGGAGCCCCCTTTAATAAGGGGGCCCCCAGATCCCGGCCCCCCACCCTATGTGAATGAGTATGGGGTACGATGTACCCCTACCCATTCACCTAAGGTGTAAAGTGTAAATAAAAAAAAACACACAATTTTTTTAAAATATTTTATTGCACAGCTCCGGGGGTCTTCTTCCATCTTGGGGGGTCTTCTCGCCGGACATCCTCCGCTATTTTACCTAGCTCTTTTACCGAGCAGAGGAGCCCAGCTACCTTCTTCGTCGTCGGGGGTCTTCCAGGGTCTCTTCTGTTCTTGCCGCTGTCGTCGCTTTCTGCGCCGCAGCCGCTGCCTTCTTCTTCCTCCTCCTCTTCTTCTTCTTCCGATGTTGACTCGTCGCTCTCTCACACACTCGGAAAGTCCGGGGAAGCCCCGCTGGAAAGTCCGGCGGTTTGTCCGCCAGACTAGGTCCGGCGGACAAAGTCCGATCGTGTGTACGCGGCATTAGGGGCTCTCACTCACCAGATATAAGCATAATTCAAGCCTTGAAATGCTTAGATAAACGTCATCCACATCCTCAGTTGGATCACAACCGCATAACACCTCCGCAGATACTCGGACAAATGGGAAACAAACTCCACATGGCGTAATTCCGTTTACCTTTTATTGTAATTTCCAACTTCTTAAAATAAAAATTTCCAATAGGTTTGGAATTGATGTAAGTGTACAAATGTACAAAGATCAGCGTTGCCAGCAGTCCATGTTAGACGCAGGAATTGATACTGTATCTAATGATTACAATAAAAGGTAAATGGAATTACGCTATGTGGAGTATCCCATTTATCCGAGTATCTGCGGAGGTGTTATGCAGTTGTGATCCAACTTAGGATGTGGATGACGTTTATCTAAGCATTTCAAAGCGGGAATATTGCTTATATCTGGTGAGTGAGAACCCCTAAGGGGAGTGTGATGCCAGGGTTTGAGGATCTTGGTGTGAGGTGCACTTCAACTATTCAATGTTAGGACCACAGCCTGTGTCTTCTGGACGTTTTACCACCATCGGTCATTCACCCTTTTCTCATGTGCTTAAAATCACATGAAAGCTGGTCATATTAGGAAATGACAGTAGCACTGCTTTAGTATTTATACGTACTTATATAAGTAACTGTGGACTTGATACTATCTGTTTATACAGTATAAATAACAAGCCTGATAGTGAGAGCCGGTGTCCTGCCGAGAAAGTTCCCCCGCCAGATTAGGACCCCCTCTACTGCGCAGGCGCAGCGCTTGCGCAGTACAAAGGACTAGGCATCTTCCGAAAATTGCTGAAGCTAAACAGCTGCGAGTGAAGTGTACACCGCGCAGGCGCAGTTAACATGTCGGTGTACGAGAGACGATGCCGCACGCTCCCGATGCTCGCGCTACTCTGCAAGGGGCGGGTCTGTAACCAAGGGCGACATTTGTTATTATTATTACTGTAACCAAGGGCCAGATTTTTAAGTATTGCAAAACCCGCCTTTCTTTTATTTAAACACGCCTTTGCCCCTTGCTTAGAGTAATAATAGACCAGCCCCTTAGTTAGACTCCCCTTGCAGAGTAGCGCAAGCGTCGGGAGCGTGCGGCATTGTCTCGTACACCGACTGCGCCTGCGCGGTGTACACTTCACTCCCACTTGCTTACCTTTGGCAATTTTCGGAAGATCCCTAGTCCTTCGTACTGCACAAGCGCTGCGCCTGCGCAGTACAGAGGGGTCCTTATCCGCCGAGGGGAACCATCTCGGCAGAACACCGGTTCACACAGGGGCAGCACGACTTGCAGCGCAACTTACAGAGGCGACCTGCGCGCGACCCAAAAGTAGTACCGGAACCTTTTTCTAAGTCGGAGCGACTTGAGTCGTTCCTATTAGAACGGTTCCATAGTACAGAACGGAGCGCGACTTGTCAGGCGGCCAAGTCGCCTGACAAGTCGTCCCTGTGTGAACTGGGTCTGAAAGTGAAAGACCTTCATAATAGACACAACAGGGTTGCAGATCCGTAAACTGAGTGCCAAAATCTCACCAATAGAGTCCAACTCCCAAATTGTAAGGTTGTGAAATGTCAGTGATCCTTTAAATTTAAAAGGACAATATGCAAATATACAACAACATATACAATCAGATAAACAATACAAGAAACATCTGTGTAATTAGTTCTTTTTACATGCCAGTACATTCTCCTCTCTCATTTTCCTCTGGAAGCCTCCCATACTTGCGCATAGATAAAATTGGTACAAAGTCCCACAACCTGTTTTGCCCCCTGAAAACCAGTCTAACATGTCCGGACCTGTATTCTGCAATCCACATATAACTTCAGTATCAAAGTTATCAGGTGGATCATGGGCAGCCACCCTCTACCACAGTCCAATCCTAGATCGGTGGGGTCAATAACAAGACAATGGACTCCGGTAAGGTAGACTTTAGAAATCACAAATACTGATGAAACTCATTATCCCGACTGAATGAAGGCCTGGGGGCTTCTTTTGGACAATATTCCAGTGAGCTTTATTGTTTACTCTCTGCTAAATACCAGACATATCCATGTGAAAAAACACAAAAACATCTAATGATGGTCCAACAAGAGAACCTGTTCTGTCATGCAAAACAGGCAATGGAGGCTATGTGGTCTTTGGATACATGTGTCTGAGCCTTCCCGGAACAAGCCAGGGCCTGTGCCTCTTTATCAGGTGTAGGACTGTCCAAAGCTCTCAGCCGCTTAAAGCGGACCTTCACTATTTCTTTAGGCCCCTTTCACACTGGGGCGGGAGCCGCGGCGACGGTAAAGCAGCGCTATATTTAGCGCTGCTTTACCGTCATTTTAGCCGCGGTATTCAGCCGCTCGCGGGGCGGTTTTACCCCCCGCGAGCGGCCGGAAAAAGGGTTAAAGTCCCCTGCAAAGTGCTGCCGTAGCGGCGCTTTGTGGTGGTATTGCCGCGGTCTTACCGCAGTGTCCCATTGAAATCAATGGGTAGGAGCGGTATAGGAGCGGTGAATACACCGCTCCTATACCGCTCCAAAGATGCTGCTAGCAGGACTTTTTTTTACCGTCCTGCTAGCGCGCACCGCTCCAGTGTGAAAGCCCGCCGGCTTTCACACTGGAGTGAATGGGGCCGTTTTTTTTCAGGCGGTGTACAGGCGCTATTTTTAGCGCTGTACCGCCTTAAAACCGCCCCAGTGTGAAAGGGGCCTTATGGTTCCCCTCATCTGCCCCCCCCCCACCCCACATATAAAAATTGCAAAAACCATCAGAATACAAAAGCTCGGTGTGAGTGATTCCTTCATCTACATCTACATCTACATGTGTTAATGGGGGAATTGGTTCATTTTTTTTTCGTTCAACCAGCTAGCTAAACATAAAAAAAATGAATCATGTATGGCCTGCCTAAGGGCAGCCATAGGTCAATTCTAGGCCCCCCCCGTACACACGGTCGGAAATTCCGACCACAAAATCCGTCGGATTTTTTCCAACGGATTTTGTCCGAAACTGGTGTTGGATACACACGGTCGGACAAAGTTGGCGGAAAATCCGATCATTCCGTTCGTTGCGTATGACGGAACTATGTAGAGGCTAGTAGCCAATAGCTTTGGTCTCGTAATTTGATCTGAGCATGCGTGGCACTTTGTCTGTCAGAATTCTCGACACAGAATTGGAAAAAGTCCAATCGGATTTTGTTGTTGAAAAAATTTGAGATCCTGCTCTAAATTTTTTTCCGTCTGAAAAAAGCCCGCTAGAGCCCACACACAATCGGATTTTCCGACAACATAATCCGATCGGACTTTTTCCATCAGAATATCCGACCATGTGTACGGGGCATTCGTCCTGGTTCACACTGAATGCGGCTTTGAAATCGTACGACTTCACTTGAAATCGCCCTTTTTCAAATCCGCACGACAGTGCGTCTTCAGGTGCGACTAGGCTGACATCTGTGCGACTTCACACACAGATGTCTTTGCAAGTCGCACCTAAAATCGCCAAAAATAGTGCAGGAATGACTTTTTCTAATTATTGCGGCACCGATTTGAACAATTCCATTGCCGACAATTGGGTGCGACTTGTCATGCGATTTGACCTGTCAAATCGCATGACAAGTCGCAGCGGTTTGAACGGGGGCTAACTGACTACTTTGGGTTGTTGCACTTTATACATTATGCTTTCCCTTTCGAAAAATAAGTTTTATCTTTGGCTCCAATTTTATGTCGGTGTCTCTATTTAAAAAAATCCCAACTGCATTTGATTTGATGTTTAACCACTTAAGGACCAAGCCTGTTTTTGAGACTCTGTGTTTACATGTTTAAAACAGTTTTTTTTTGATAGCAAATTACTTAGAACCCCCAAACATTATATATTGTTTTTTTTCTAACATCCTAGAGAATAAAATGGCGATCATTGCAATACTTTATTTCACACCGTATTTGCGCATCGTCTTACAAGCGCACTTTTTTTGGAAAATAAAAGGATAAAAAAAATAAGACAACTGTTACATTAGCCCAATTTTTTTTTTATATTGTGAAAGACAATGTTACGCCGAGTAAATTGATACCCAACATGTCATGCTTCAAAATTGCGCCCGCTCGTGGAATGGCGTCAAACTTTTACCCTCAAAAATCTCCATAAGCGACATTTAAAAAATTCTACAGGTTGCATGTTTTGAGTTACAGATGAGGTCTAGGGCGAGAATTATTGTTCTCGCTCTACAGATCGCGGCGATTCCTCACATGTGTGGTTTGACTACCGTTTTCATATGCGGGCGCTACTCACGTATGCGTTCGCTTCTGCGTGCTTTAAGAAAAAATTAATTTTTTTTCTTATTTATTTTACTTGATTTTATTTATTTTTACACAGTTTAAAAAAATTATTCCTATTACAAGGACTGTAAACATCACTTATAATAGAAAAAAGCATGACAGGTCCTCCTCAATATGAGATCTGGGGACAAAAAGTCCTCAGATCTCATATTTGGACTTAAATGCTATAAAAAAATGTCATTTGAAAAAATGACATTGAAAATTATTTTCCTTTAAGTGGTATGGGCGAAAGTGAAGTATTGACGTCGCTTCCGCCCTCCTATGGTATAGAGACGAGTGGGGGCCATCTTAGCCTCACTCGTCTCCATACCCAGCAGTGTGCAGGACCTGATCGCCTCCGCCGCTACCGACGGCTCCGGTAAACGGCGGAGGGCGCGGGAGAGCGGCGGGAGGGGGGTGTCACTTCTCTCGCCACCGATAACGAACCCGCCGCAGAGACCGCCATTATCGTAAACACGACCTCCTCCTGTAAAGATGGATACTCGGTTGTGGCAGCAGCCGCTGCCGTTACCGAGATATCCCTCTTCAAAGTGCCGACATACAGGGGGTCCCCGACTTACGAATGCCCGACCTACGAACCTCTCCTACGGGCGCTGCGGGGACCCTCTGCCATTTTGCGCGGACCCTCGGCCATTCTGCGCATGCACGGCCAGACGGAGCCTCGGAAAATGACGGCAAACATTGGAAATGGGCGTAATTTGCCGCGCATGCGCAGAACGGCATTCGACGGAACATCGGAAATGTCCATAAATGTCGTTCTGCGGGGCTTAAGGACTTTAATTATCCTCTTCCGTTGCCTTCACTCCTATTGGGTGCCTTTAGTGGCTCAATGTAATAATTTTGCTCCTTATGCCGCGTACACACGAGCGGTTTTGCCGTCGGAATAAACTCTGAAGGGTTCAAGCGGTCTTGCCTACACACGGTTACACCAAAGTTCGACCGTCTAGAACGCGGTGACGTACAACACGTACGACGGGACAAGAAAAAGGAAGTGCAATAACCAGTAGCCAATAGCTTCTGTCTCGTACTTGCTTCAGAGCATGCGTCGTTTTTGGTCCGTCGGAACAGCATACAGACGAGCGGTTTTCCCGATAGGAATTGGTTCCGTCTGAAAAATTTAGAACATGTTCTCTTTCTAGGTCCATCAGAATTTTCGACGTAAAAAGTCCGATAGGGCCCACACACGATCGGAATATCCGATGAAAAGCTCCCGTCTGACTTTTTCTGTTGGAAATTCCGCTCCTGTGTACGCGGCATTACTCAACACCTATTGAAGGTATTAAATCCAGATGATCAGTCGGCATCAATATGCTTCTGATATGTCACAGTATACAACGGTAGAATTTTTCAGAAAAAGGGGCCACCTTTTATTACAAGAAATAAAAGTCCTTAAAGAGGAGTGCCCACAAAAAAAAAAAAAATTAAAAGTCAGCAGCTACAAATACTGCAGCTGCTGACTTTTAATAATCAGACACTTACCTGTCCCGGGGTCCAGCGATGCGAGGGAACGAAGCCCCCCCTCGTTCTCCGCTCCGCTCGCGGCGCCGGCATTCTTAATGTGGGAACCCGGCTGTGGCTTCACAGCCGGGCACCCACTGCGCATGCGTGAGCGGCGCCGTGCGCCGTGATTCGACGCTCACTCATCTGGGACACGTGACAGGTCCCAGATGACTGTGCGGCGCCTAGGGGAAGTGACGTTTAGCCCGGGCAATGAAGGTGGCAGACTACGAGGGACCCCCTAGCAACAGGCATTTAGAGGTGAGTAAAAAAAAAATTTATTTCCAATTATTTTTTTTTATTTTTTTTAATGATTTTTAAGCCACATTTTTTTTTTTGGTGGCAACACCACTTTAAAGTGGTGTTGCCACCAAAAAAAAAAAAATGTGCTTAAAAATCATAAAAAAAATAAAAAATAAATAATTGGAATTTTTTTTTATTTTTACTCACCTCTTAATGCCTGTTGCTAGGGGGTCCCTCGTAGTCTGCCTCCTTCAGTGCCCGGGCACTGACATCACTTCCCCTCGGCGCCGCACAGTCATCTGGGACCTGTCACGTGTCCCAGATGACCGAGCGTCGTATCACGGCGCACGACGCAGCTCGCGCATGCGCAGTGGGTGCCCGGCTGTGAAGCCACAGCCGGGTGCCCACAGTAAGAATGCCGGCGCCGCGAGCAGAGCGGGGATTGAGGGGGGGCTTCGTTCCCCCGCATCGCTGGACCCTGGGAAGGGTAAGTGTCCGATTATTAAAAGTCAGCAGCTGCTGACTTTTAAAAAATTTTTTTTAGGGGGCACCCCACTTTAACCGTTTCCCACCCGCCTTATAGACAAATGATGAGAGATTGCAGCAGGGGCTGATCTGTGTCAGAAATTTGTCAACACACCGAAGAATTGCCCGACTGTGTCATCTCTGAGACAGCCTCTCAGTCTAAAGAAGTGGGGCCAAATCCAGCCACCCGTTAATCAGGTTAAGCTCTCCCATTTACTAACACCCTGAAGGATCATATTGTAGGTCTGTATAGGATCTGTATACACTGTACAGTATTTAATGCTGAGTAATCCTGTAGTCATGAAGTCAGATTGGAGTCATTTTTTGTAGGAGGCAATAACAAAGTAAAAATGATTGATGGTCTGTGTTGTTCAGCCTTAATTGTTATCACCACCCAGTTTAAATGATGTATATTCACTAAAACTGCAGACACTCCCCCCCCCCCCAATCAGTGATTGCACAGTGCTACTTATCAGTGCCGAGTGATTTATCACCAGGCTGTATAATGAGGGAGGAACTGGGAACTCTTTAAAGGGCTTTTATTGAGGAAAGCCAGCTCCTCGCCATCATCCAGTGAATGGGGGGGGGGGCTCCTCGCTGCCTCCTACCCGCCTCCTACCCGGCTACATGGACCCATCTGGAATATTACACATTTCTAGGCAAACTGCTGACACAGCTGACTTACTGGAAACATTGCAGGTTCCAGGGCTGTCATCTTGATCCTCCTACTATACTATGTAGGGAGGAACTGACCTGGAAAAAGCACGCTGCTAAAGACATCTACACTATATTACCAAAAGTGTTGGGACGCCTGCCTTTACACGTACATACACTTTAATGGCATCCCAGTCTTAGGCTGCATTCACACCAGAGCGTTTTGTCACCTGAAGCTACAAAACGCTAGAGGGGAAAAAATCCATTATTCTCTATGGAGATGGTTCACATCTCCACTCCATGTCGCCTGAAGCTCAAACAGGTTCAGAACCCTTTTTTGTTGCGCGAATCGGGCGGATTTGGGCGTTTTTCTTCTTTTTACATTGGTGACCTTTTTCTCTGCACAAAATCGCGGCAAAATGCAGTAAAAACCGCTGCGAAATCGCGGTAAAAACCGCTGCAAAAACCGCTGAAATTCGCGCGATTTTCTGCCTGAAAACGCTACGCTCAGGTGTGAATGCAGCCTTAGTCCGTAGGGTTCCATATTGAGTCGGCCCGCCCTTTGCCGCTATAACCATAACTCCCAACTATCCCTGATTTCAAGGGACTGTCCCTGATTTGTAGCAATGTCCCTCTGTCCCTCTTTCCTCCTCATTTGTCCCTCATGTTGGTCTGATCTATATAGTTGTATATAAAATGCACTTTTTATCTATCAAAAAGTGTTTCCCTGCGCTAAACCTTTCATCTCATTTCTAAATTGCTGCATTTGTAAATTCCAGAAGCCAATATAAAGGAATAGTAGTGTTAAAAAAAGCACTTGTGGGTTTAACCAATCTTGTTTTTTTGTATAATTCTCCTTTAAGGGGGTGTGGCAAGGGGTGTGTCCTATGCCCGCATGCATTTGCCGATAGGTGTCCCTCATTCCCATCTCAAAAAGTTGGGAGGTATGTATAACAGCTTCAACTCTTCTGGGAAGGCTGTCCACAAGGTTTAGGAGTGTGTCTATGGGAATGTTTGACCATTCTTCCAGAAGTGCGTTTGTGAGGTCAGGCACTGATGTTGGATGAGAAGGTCTGGCTCGCAGTCTCCGCTCTAATTCATCCCAAAGATGTTCTTGAGGGGTTGAGGTCAGGACTCTGTGCAGGCCAGTCAAGTTCCTCCACCCCAAACTCGCTCATCCATGTATTTATGGACCTTGCTTTGTGAACTGGTGTGCAGTCATGTTGGAACAGGAAGAGGCCATCCCCAAACTGTTCCTACAAATTTGGGAGCATAAAATGGTCCAAATTGTCTTGGTATGCTGACACCTTAAGAGTTCCCTTCATTGGAACTAAGGGGCCAATCCCAACCCCTAATAAACAACCCCACACTAGAGATGGGCTCGGGCGTGTTCGGGATCTTAGTTCCAACCAACCTACCCGATCCCGCCAGGAAGCCGACACTACACACCGCTAATCACAGGCAGTGAGACAATTCCTGATCTGTGCAGCTGCGGAGACCCGGAAATGTCTCACTGCCTGTGATTAGCGGTGTGCAGTGTCGGCTTCCTGGCGGGATCGGGAAGGTGTGTTGGAACTAAGATCCCAAACACGCCCGAGCCCATCTCTACCCCACACCATAATCCCCCCTCCACCAAGTGATTTGGACCAGTGCACAAAGCAAGGTCCATAAAGACATGGATGAGCGAGTTTCTAACTCTGCAGGTCTCTAAACTGGTCACCTGTAAAAAAAAATTAAAAAAGGACATTTTTATTGTACAAACGACTCGGGAGCGGGTCCGCAAGGTAACCCCCTGGGAGAGCGCTTCTCCTAGTTGGTTATCTGATGCGGGGAGGAGCCGCGAGAGATGCCAGGGGACCCCAGAAGACCAGGTTCAGGGCCACTCTTTGCAAAACGAGCCGCACAGTGGAGGTAAGTATGACATGTTTGTTATTTAAAAAAAACAAAAAAAAAACGAACCCTTACAATCACTTTAACAGTATAAAAATGACTATACAATCTCTTTAACTGCTTGCTGCCAGCTCCCCGCCAAATGACGGCATCCCAAAACTGCCACTCTCGTGCGCCCGCGGGGGCACGCAGTGCGGCGATCGCGGGCGCGCTGTGTTGCTAGGACACGGCGCGACCCCGATCTCTGTAAAGAGCCATGTTCACGGCTCTTTAACCATGTGATCGGCTGTGTCCAATAACAGCCGGTCACATGTAAACGCGGAAGTGTCGGTAATCGAGGAGAGCCGATCAGCGGCATCTCCTCACAGGGGGACATGTTGGAATGTAATCAGGGCACTGATCATCAGTGCCCTGATTACAATAGTGCAATACACTGTCACCAATCAGTGTCCAACATTGCCCACCAAAGCCAGCTATCAGTGCCCACCAGTGGCAGCAATTAGTGCCCACCACTGCCCACAAGTGCCACCCATCAGTGCCCATTAGCGATGCCAGTCAGTGCTGGCAATTAGTGCCACCTATCAGTGCTGCCCATCACTGCTGTCAATCAATGCCCATCAGTGTCGCCCATCAGTGTCACCCATCAATGCCCATCAGTGCCCATCACTACCGCCTATCCGGGCCGCCTATCAGTGCTGCCTATTAGTGCCCACCAGTGCCGCCTATTAGTGTCCACCAGTGCCGCCTAACAGTGCTCATCAGTGCCGCCTATCAGTGCTCATCAGTGCCACCTATCAGTATATGCGGCATATTATTGCCTCCTCATCAGTGCCACCTCATCAATACCCACTAGTTCAGCCTATCTGTGCCTATCAGTGCCGCCTCATCAGTGCACATCAGTGAAGGCGAAAAATTACTTAGTTACAAAATTTACTGACAGAAAAAAAGTAAAAAAACATATTTTTTCAAAATTTTTGGTCTTTTTTTTTGTAAAAAATAAAAAACCCAGCAGTGAATAAATGCCACTAAAAGAAAGGTCGAATTTGTGTGAAGAAAATGATAAAAAATTTGTATGGTGACCGCACAATTTTCACTCAGGCCTGATTCACAGCGATGGCATTTTTAGAGCTTTTTGCATTTTGCAGATTTTGCACTACAGTCCATTTAACATTGTTTCCTATGGAACACGTTCTGTAGTGCAAATCTGCAAAATGCAAAAAGCATTAAAAATGCCTTAGGTGTGAATGAGGCCTAAACTGATAAGTGCGGGGAACTGAATATTACCAGCGTTCTCGTTTTAGAAGCTCATGCGTCCGTACATAAGAAAATAAACCTTATTATATGTAATATTTTTGTATATCAAAAAATAAATCAAGCTATTAGATGAGACAGGCAGGCGTGGATGAAGGGGGTTGGGTTGGTGGTTACACCAAAAGGTGTAGAAATTTGTGTTCTCGTTATGACAGCGAGAAGATCTGCAGGGAGCCGAGCTAATGGATCCCCCTCCCCCACACTGTAATGGATCCACCGCCTGAGATATGGGGCCTGACTATAAACTGCTGGGGACAGACAGAACAAAAGCAGCTACAAATGGAAAAATAAAAAATATCATTATTTTTAAACCTTTTTTTTGTTCTTTGCTTGTTGCTTTTTATTTATTTTTTTTCTATTATTTTTATTATCCTATATTGTTTCTTTTAAGAGTCATGTTAAAATTTATATCATGAAAAAAAAAGAAAAGAAGAAACCTGTCACTGTTACAGGATTAACAAAATTACCATTTTGGGGGGAGGGTCTGTTTTAACCCTTTTGTCTGACAGGTGCTTCCACCGAATCCTATGGCTATTTTGCTATTTTTAATTATTTTTTTTAGTTTTGTAGATTTCAAAGATGGCGCTGCTGATCTTATTCATCGAATGACAGTTGTGAAAATATTTAGGCTCCATGCACACTGAAGCCAATAAACGCTCAAAAACGTGTCTCACCAGCGTTTTTTTAAAGTTTTTTTTAACAGCCCATAAACTCCCCTCTATGTTATCCTATGTGTCCATGCACATGTGGACGTTTTTGAACATTCATCAGCAGTAGACATGTGCAATTCGTTTCGTTTTTTTTTCGTTAAAATTTGTTATATTCGTTCATTCGTTATCGTACGAATGAACGAACGATTCGCTAAAAATTTTCATCGCTCATTCGGACCAGAATGGCGCAGGACCCTTTTTTTTTCTTGGTTCGCACTGGAATCGGATCGGATGGGTGTTCATACCAATGCGATCCGATTCCTGCGCCATTTAACAGTTCGCACTGCTATATGCGAACCGATCTGGGGGGTTGTCATTAACCGACGACCTCACGCAGATATACTGCGGCAGAAGGGCTCGTACAGGCAAACTAACGTACCTGTACGTTGCCCTTTAAGAGGCGGACTGTGGGCGCGCCCGCGGGAAGCTCCGTGAGTCGGGTCGCGGGTCCCGTGGACTCATTCGCCGTGGGGATACCCGCGATCGTCTCACAGAGAAGAAGAACGGGGAGATGCTAATGTAAACAAGCATCTCCCCGTTCTGCCTAGTGACAGTGTCACTTATCACAGCTCCCTGTGATCAGAGCAGAGATCAGTGACGTGTCACACGTAGCCACGCCACCCCCACAGTTAGAATCACTTCCCAGGACACACTTAACTCCTACACTGCCACCTAGAGGTTAAACCCTTCACTGCCAGTGTCATTTACACAGGAATCAGTGCATTTGTATAGCCCTGATCACTGTATAATGAATGTTCGAATCGAACATAAATTGTATTCATTTTTTTCAAAAAAATGTTCTTTCCAAAAAAAAAAAAAACAATAAAATAAAATACACATTAAAAAGAAGTAGTTGATACAGTATATTATATGAGAAATTAAAAAAAAAAACATTTTTAAGTTTTTTTTTACATTTCTCATATATTTTATTTTTTTTTCAAATACAATTTTTCAAAAAAATCCGTCCCGAAGCGCCGCGCAGAACCCAAAACTTTAGCGGCCTAAAGGAGGGGACACCTCCTTGGGTGCCGACGTATAAGCGTGAGTCGGCAAAAATGCTGGGGTGGCTAAACCTGCCGCGCAGACAGTCCCTCATTTCCATCTCAAAAATTGCTTTTGCTGACACCATCGCCCTAGGCCTCCCAAACCCAAACACTTTAGCGGCCTGGGACACCTTTGGGTGCCCCAAGCAGAGTAGTAATGCTGTGGGCATAGCGTGCCGCAGCAGACAGTCGGTGTGGGCAAATTGCTTTTGCTGACACCATCGCCCTGCCTCCCAAACCTGCTTCCAGACAGCCGACCGCTGCTCCTGGACGGCAACAGATTTCCGCCTGACTATCTTGGTTACTTGGGGAGCCACAGCCCAGTCTGAATAATGTGTCCGGGTTTCAGTCCGCCTGAGACACGGACATACTGTATGATTCCCAACTCAGACTGTCCGGGTGAATCCCGAACAGATGGCAACCCCTATTCTAAAGTCAGAAGATTTTTCATCCTTATGCAAAGCAGAGTTACAGCCTCCAAAAAGTTTTTTTTAAAAGTCAGCAGCTACAAATACTGCAGCTGCTGACTTTTAATAAGGACACTTACCTGTCCAGGGAGCCCGTGATGTTGACCCCCCCCCTGAGGCCGGTTCATCCCTTGGCATGGGTGCAGGCGCCAACATTGCAACTAAGGGAAACCGGCAGTGGAGCCTTCAGCCGGTTTTCTACTGCGCGAGTCGCGTGGCACTTTTTCTGAATGGCCCCGTCGTCTTCTGGGACACACACAGGTCCCAGAAGGCAGCAGGGTTCGAGGTAGAAGAAGAAATGACTTACCTTGCTGTGGCGAGGCTGGGACGGAAAAACACATTTGTACTTAATAAAAGATATGAAGAATAATTAAAATAAAAAAAAACGATTTCTAAATTGCTGCATTTGTACATTTTAAAAGCCAATATAAAGGAATAGTAGTGGTAAAAAAAAGCACTTGTGGGTTTAATTAACCTTTTTGTTGGTGTTAATTCTCCTTTAAGGGGGTGTGGCAGGGGGCGTGTCCTATGCTTACATACGTTTGCTAGTAGGTGTCCCTCATTCCCATCTCAAAATGTTGGGAGGTATGTATTAGGACACAGCGGCTGTGTCCGTGCAGCTCGGTGCCCCATTAGAAATGAATAGGATGCCGGTATGGGGGTGCATGCAACACCGGTGCAGCCCTGTGCTAGGAAAACACAGATCAGCACGGGGCCCGCAGTAAAGCGTACCATGTGATTGGACACTTATGCCGCGTACACGCGATCGGAATTCTCGTCGGAAAAAGCTCTGATGGTTTTCCCGACTCCGTCGGAGTTCCGCTCAAACTGTCTTGCCTACACACGGTCACACCAAATTCCGACCCCCAAGAATGCGGTGACATACAACACTACAACGAGCCGAGAAAAATGAAGTTCAATGCTTCCGAGCATGCGTCGAATTGTTTACGAGCATGCGTAGGAATTTTGCGTGTCGGAATTGCTACAGACGATCGGAATTTCCGATAGAAACCTTTTCCGTCGGAAAAATTGAGAAAATGCTCTCAATTTTTTGCTGTCGGGAATTCGGCCAGCAAAATTCCGATGGAGCCTACACACGGTCGCATTTTCCGATGAAAAGCTCTCATCTGTCTTTTTCCGGCCGAAATTCCGATCGTGTGTATACGGCATTACAGAGCAGTAAGCTTACTGTGAGTGTGATAGAAGCCTTAGGTCTATGGTTGTCCCAGCCTATAGGAATAAACCCTTGGATTCTGGTTTTATTTAGTACATACAGTAAGGCCCCTTTCACACTGCCGCGGTGACGGTAAAGCAGCGCTATATTTAGCGCTGCTTTACCGTCGTTTTAGCCGCGGTATTCGGCCGAAAAAGGGTTAAAATGCCCCGCAAAGCGCCGCCGTAGCAGCGCTTTGCGGCGGTATTGCCGCGGTATTACCGCGGTGTCCCATTGAAATCAATGGGTAGGAGCGGTATAGGAGCGGTGAATACACCGCTACTATACCGCTCCAAAGATGCTGCTAGCAGGATTTTTTTTACCTTCCTGCTAGCGCACCGCTTCAGTGTGAAAGCCCGCCGGCTTTCACACTGGAGTGAATGGGCCGCTTTTTTCAGGCGCTGTACAGGCGCTATTTTTAGCGCTGTATCGCCTGAAAAACGCCCCAGTGTGAAAGGCCCTAAGGGCAGTCAAGCACTCATAGCCCTTTTTTTAAATCTGCCAAATCATTAAAAAAAAATTGATAACTTTTTATTGATCTATTCTCATATTGTGGAGCCTGTATAAATCCAAGCACAGCTGATATATTTTAAATAAAAAAAAAAAAAATCTTGGTAATGTGTTTTTATAATTATTTTTCTGTAACAGGCAATAAATAAGCTTTCATGGTGTGGATTTAAAGGCTTTTAAAAATCCCACTTCAATATTTGAACAAAAAGATTGTTTTTTTTTTTTTTTTAAATTGAAGAAAGGCTTCGTTGGTTTAATATTATATGTTCGGCGCTGTCTCCTGCGGCAGGGCGGTGGGGGCTGGGAGGGACGAGCCACGTGCAAGGCCAAAAAGATATTAAACAAAGGAGCCAACAGATAGCTGATGGAATTGATCTGACATGAATTGGCAGATGGCCGGCTGCAGGATAGATAGCAGGTCTATGGGATCAGGTGTGGTATAGAGGGTTTAATTCAGGACCTGACAGGGTTTAATACTTGTCAATGATCCCCTTATCTCTGCGGAGCTCCGACCGTCCAATCCTAATCATTTACTGTTGTCAGTATTTTTTCTCACTTTCACAGAGAAGTTGTGCTGTATTGTAGTATTGAGCCTGTGTTTACGTATTATTATAGATATGGAAAAAAAAATCCCTTTTTAAATTGATTTCCTAGCATGACCATAAAAATCCAATCGAAGTCATTAAAATGAATACATTAAAAAAAAGAAAGAAAAAAAAAAAAGAAATAAAGAAAAAAAAAAGATGAAAAAAACACAAATTTATATATATATATATATATATATATATATATATATATATATATATATATATATATATATATATAATTTTATTGTATGATGTACTAATAATACACAGCGCTGTCATTTAAACGTGTCATGAACTCTTCAAACTATGGGGGTTATTTACTAAAGGCAACTCCACTTTGCACTGAAAGTGCACTTGGAAGTGAAGTCGCTGTAGATCTGAGGGGGACATGCAAGAAAAATAAAAATAAGCATTTTAGCTTGCACATGATTGGATGATAAAATCAGCAGAGCTTCCCCTAATTTCAGATCTACCCATCTACCCCTTAGATTTAGAGCGACTGCACTTTCAAGTGCACTTGCAGTGCAAAGTTGCTTTGCCTTTCGTAAATAACCCCCAATGTGTCTAATCAACCTGATCAAATACTGTTTCTATGACTGCTGCTGTGCACCACAAAAAATATATATACTGTATTTATCAGCGTATAACACGCACTTTTTTGCCCTTAAAATCAGGGGAAAATCGTGGGTGCGTGTTATACGCCGATCCCCACCGATCCCCCGCCGATCTCTGCTGACTGTGAGCGGAGAGATCGCCGCCGAGATACACATAGCCGAGTGTACTAGGCTCTTCTCGGCTCTTCTCGGCTCCGCTCACAGTCATGCCCAGTCCCGCCATTGGACCTGTGTTATGTCTATCATAGGGCGGGACTGAGCGTGACTGTGAGCGGCGCCGAAAAGAGCCGAGTACACTCGGCTATGTGTATCTCGGCTCCGCCCAGTCCCTGCTATCTCTGCGGCGTTCGCTCCGCTCTGGCAAGTCTCGGCAGCGCCAATTTTAAATTGTCCAAGCGATGGACACTGAGGGCAAGGCTGCACTGGGGACAAGGCTGCACTGGGACAAGGCTGCACTGAGACAAGGCTGCACTGACTAGGCTGCAATAGACACTGGGGGCAAGGCTGCACTGGGGGCAAGGCTGGACTGGAGGCAAGGCTGGACTGGGGGCAAGGCTGCACTGGGGACAAGGCTGCACTGGGGACAAGGCTGCACTGACAAGGCTGCAATAGACACTGGGGGCAAGGCTGCACTGGGGGCAAGGCTGCACGGGGGGCAAGGCTGCACGGGGGGCAAGGCTGCACTGACAAGGCTGCAATAGACACTGGGGGCAAGGCTGCAATGGACACTGATAAGGCTGCATTGATGGGCATTTAAATGTAAGTTTTTTTTCCTTAAACTTCCCTCCTAAAAGTGTTTTTTTCCTTAAAATTCCCTCCTAAACATTGGGGGCGTGTTATACACCGATAAATACAGTACAGTAAAGTACACATACAGTATATATACTTTTACTCATATGAACATTTGTTATATTATTCTGATCATCAACAATTTTTAATGTAATAGGAAGTCGTACAGGTGGTCCAGTTACTTTTCTCTCCACTGTCATGTATTATAATTTTCCTATATGTATATAGATCAATTATACTGTGACATTAATTATTACTCTGTATGAATTTTATTATAATACATATTAAATATACAATTTTTTGACCCCCTACTGTTGACTGTGTGCTTCATTCAAAGTCCAGCCCTCTTCTTTTTTTTGCAAGAAAAAAGGACAAATTTTGTTTGGGTACAACGTACAATTGTCAGTTAAAACAACGCAGTTCTGTATCGCAAAAAATGGCCTGGTCATGAATAGGGTAAAACCTTCTGGAGGTCAAATGGTTAAACAGCTTTGCTCATTTCCTCCTTGTCCTTGTGTGGTCTATGATCGCCAGTGTGTTCCTGTGTATGACTTGGCCTGGCTGACTTCTCTTCCAATACCTGTTACTATTTTTGCTCCTCACTACGCTGACTTCTGGCTTCCTGACCTCAGCCCGTCTGATTACCCGGCTCTGGCATCCAAACCCTGGCTTTGGTTTTTGACTACGCTCCTGAACTGTGTTATTTATTTATTTATTTATTATTTATTTTGTTAAAGGTCTGATTTTAACAGTTTTTTCTGTCTCCGTCTGGTTTATAGTTCCTGACATACAGGAACTTTTTCCAAGATTACTCTTTGCTGAGTTGCATTGATGTGAACGGGCACCATGGAAAACAATGTGATTTCCATTGTCATGTGATCCTGTGTGACTCAAGTTGCATGTGAAATCGCACTAGTGTGAACAGAACCTAAGGCCCCTTTCACACTGGGGCGGTTTTCAGGCGGTACAGCGCTAAAAATAGCGCCTGTACACCGCCTGAAAAAAAACGGCCCCATTCACTCCAGTGTGAAAGCCGGCGGGCTTTCACACTGGAGCGGTGCGCTAGCAGGACGGTAAAAAAAGTCCTGCTAGCAGCATCTTTGGAGCGGTATAGGAGCGGTGTATTCATCGCTCCTATACCGCTCCTACCCATTGATTTCAATGGGACACCGCGGTAATACCGCGGCAATACCGATGCAAAGAGCCGATACGGCGGCGCTTTGCGGGGGATTTTAACCCCGGGGGGTAAAACCACACCACGAGCGGCCGAATCCCGCGGCTAAAACAACGGTAAAGCAGTGCTAGATATAGCGCTGCTTTACCGTCGCCGCGGCTCCCGCCCCAGTGTGAAAGGGGCCTAAAAGAAAATCCCAATAGAGTCACACTATGTGTGGTCTCTAAATAGTTCTGTGTTTGTATTATTTTGTTATCTTTAAAAATAAATTTTCTGTTTTGATTTCCAAGAAAATAAATCTATTTGCAGATGTTAAGGTTACAGAACGATTCTGCAAGGTCTATTTTCAGATATTAATTCCAATGCGAGCAGCATGAGATGACCCCTCCGATTTTTATCAATTAGGACAATCTGTTCTGGTTTAATATAAATTATTTTCCGCCATAAATCTTGTTTATTGCTCGGGTTCTGTGTCTGGGCAATGAAGATTAATGAGTGCGCCTTCCACTTACAGACATCAGATAATACGCTCAGCTGGCGATAGTCTGGGGAGCAATTCTTTTTTTTTTTTTTAAGTAAGAAAATCATGTGAGGGACGGGATTAATAGTGGATTTATATTGAATAATCCAACATGATATGACTTGTGCATATTAACTACCAACTGTATTTCTAATGTTATTTATAAGGAGAGGTCAGAATGCGGAATAAGACAAGATTTCACCGGAGCGCTCCGATATCTTCACAATCTCTGTATTCCTGACATCACGCTGGAGACCCGGACCACTCTACTGTGTGTGTGAGAACAATGGAATGTCCCACTAAGTCTGGGCAGTTCAATAATAATCATCTCTCCACTTTTCTTCCTGCACAGTGCCTATTGGTCTCTGTAGTGTAAGGAGTCTATTGGTCTCATTATATGCCTGCCATCTCAAACTACAACTCCCAGGATTCTCAGCGCTCTGAATATAAGTTTGTGGGCTTGTTTGGCTTTAGCTCTCCCCCTGCTGGCTGGAGGAGAATGGTGCAGCATGACATCAGTAAATCTTAGTAGTGGGAGAGAAGAACAAAAGGCAATCTCCTTCTCCATGTTGATGTAGCCCAGCACCTGGTTACATACACACACACACAACTAGAGGTGCACCGAATGGAAATTTTGGTGCCGAAATGGAAAATGCACTTGGCCGAAAACCGAAACCGAAAAAGACAGTTTAAAAAAAAAAAAAATATATATATATATATATATATATATATATATATATATATATATATTATATATAATTGTATTATATTTGACTTTTTAATTATTATCATGAATTTAAATGAAAATGAATTTATTGCCGGCAATTAGTGCAGGAAAAGCTCAAGGAAAATGCATCCCTTTAAATTCTATGTATGCCTTTACACTGGTCCGTTGAGTTTCTGTTGTGGGGTTAAAAATCTTGCTTGCTGCATTTTTGGTCAGTTAAAAAAACCCGCACCTTCCCATAGAAATGCATTGAAAACGCAGCAAGGATGCATCAATAACGCACCTGTGTTACCTTTTTGATGCGTTTTTTGAGTCACATGACCTATGAAAAACACCATAAGCACAGTAAAATTGTGGTAATATCGGCCGCTGAATCTTTTTGGTGCGTCTCTACACACACAGGCACCACACACAACATACACAAAACACACACACGTGCACACCACACACAACATACACAGAACACACACACACACAGAACAGGCACACAACATACACACAAAACACACACACACACACAACATACATACAAAACGCACACATGCACACCACACACAACATACACACAACGTACACATACATAAAACACACACACAACATACACACAACATACACACATTATACATAATTACACATTATATATGGTTGAACTGGATGGACTTGTGTCTTTTTTCAGCCTAACTAACTATGTAACTATACACACAAAACACACACATGCACACCACACGCACCATATACACAACATACACACATTATACACACAAAACACACATATGCATACCACACACAAAACACACATGCACGCCCACATGCACCACACACAACATACACACAAAACACACACATGCATACCACACACAAAACACACATGCACCACACACAACATACATACAAAATACATACATGCACACCACGCACAACAGACACACAACATACACACAAAACACACACAGGCAGTGGCACCACACACAACATACACAGAACACACACACCACACAACAGATACACAAAACACATGCACACAACATACACACACATGCACACCACACACAACATACAAACAAAACACACACATGTACATCACAGCATACACACAAAACACACACAAAACACACATGCACACACGCACGACACACAACAAACACACATATGCACACCACACACAACATACACACAAAACACATACTGTACGTACACACCACACACAACAGACACACAACATACACACAAAACACGACATGCCACACACACACACACACACTAATCAACCCTCCGTCATTCTTCTCTCACCTCCTATCAGCATACGCCTTGCACTGCAAAACATGTGACAAAGCAAGGTCCATAAAGACATGGATGAGCAAGTTTGGGGTGGAGGAACTGGACTGGCCTGCACAGAGTCCTGACCTCAACCCGATAGAACACCTTTGGGATGAATTAGAGCCGAGACTGCGAGCCAGGCCTTCTCGTCCAACATCAATGCCTGACCTCACAAATGCGCTTCTGCAAGAATGGTCAAACATTCCCATAGACACACTCCTAAACCTTGTGGACAGCCTTCCCAGAAGAGTTGAAGCTGTTATAGCTGCAAAGGGTGGACCAACTCCATATTGAAGCCTACGGATTAAGACTGGGATGCCATTAAAGTTCATGTGCGTGTAAAGACAGGCGTCCCAATACTTTTGGTAATATAGTGTAGCTGGAATGTGGCAAAATGCAACGTAACGCACATGTCCTCCATTAAGATGAAGAAAAAATGAGGGTGAAAAAGAGCACTGGAACGCATCAAAAACGCACCGCAGAAACACATCTGGAACACAGGAATTGTGGTGTGAACCGACCCTAAAGGTTCTGAGAGTTCATCTAGAAGGAAAAAAGGTTACAAAGAAAAAAGGAAAGAATAGAAAGGAGAGAAATGATTGTAAATGATTGTGCATGGAGATGGTCAGACGTGGCAGGTGTAGCGAGGATCTGACCTCTACATCAAACACAGGACTGAGCTCCAGTCCTGGACACTTCCATGGAGGACCCTCCAAGACATATTAAATCAGTCACTTAGGAATTTTCACAAGCAACACATCATTAATTACAAGAGACTTCTGTTATCTCAGAACCCCTTATCAGCCGACCTCCCCATACGCCCTTCCCATACCCCTCCCCATACCCACTCCCCATACCCCCTCCCCATACCCACATGCCTCATTGTAGAGCAAGGAGACCCAACTGTCTATAATCCACAGCAACACATCTGGAGAACAAAAACTTGTTTATGTAGCATCTTCCTGAAAAGTCAGCAAGAAAGCCGGTCATTATATACCGTATATACTCGAGTATAAGCCGAGTTTTTCAGCACATTTTTTTGTGCTGAAAGTGCCCCCCTCGGCTTATACTCGAGTCAAACACTTTTCTGCAGCAGAGAATGACATTTTCCGACCTGACTTTGGGGCCCCGTATCTCTGGGCCACTTGGTGCTAGGAACCCCAAATTTGGGGTTCCTAGCACCAAGTGGCCCCTGAGATACGGGGCCCCAAAGTCGGTCAACTGTGTCCATCTGCAGCAATGTCATTTCGGGACCCTTTGGGTCCAGAGACCCCACGTTTTTGCTGCAGCTAGGGGGCATCTAGGAACCCTTAACTACCTAGTTTGAAGTTCAGGGGACATATGGCTGCAAATGGGCACAGTGAGGCTGCAAATGGGCATTGTTGACCGTCTTTTCCACTTACAGTAGCTGCGCATTTCTCACCATAGGCTTATACTCGAGTCAATACGTTTTCCCATTTTTTTGTTGTAAAATTAGGTGCCTCGGCTTATATTCGGGTCGGCTTATACTCGAGTATATACGGTAAAAGACTTTTCATTTAAGAACTTAGTAATGTCATGTAAAGCTGAACTCTGGAATACATAAAAAAGGAAACCTTAAAGTGGAGTTCCACCCAAAAGTTGAACTTCCGCTTGTTAGCCCCCCCCGGTGCCACATTTGGCACCTTACAGGGGCGAACGGGGGACGGGGTCGCGGCGACGTCTCTTGGAAGTTTGGCCCCCCTTCTCCTTCCTCCCCCACCGGGCCCATTAGAAAGCGCAGCACGCTTCATGCATGCGCAGTAGGGAACCGGCTGTAAAGCCGAAAGGCTACACTGCCGAGTTCTCTTACTGTCAATGGTGGCGGCTGCTGCACTCGACAGCCGATCCGAAGATCGTCTGCGGTGCCAACATTACGGGCTCCCTGGACAGGTGAGTGTCCTCATCAGAGTCCCCCCTTACATCAGCTTCCCCACTTATATACTTACCTTATCAGAGTTCCCCCTTACATCAGAGTCCCCATCAGAGTAAACCCTTGCACACTTACAGCATGGCGGAGAGACATTCTTCTGTGCATGTTAGGGCAAGCATATGATTGGTTGTTGGGACGCCCCATGACCTTTGCTGGAGCCCAGAGAGGTCAGTGATGGGGACAGACTGTCCCAAAATAGCATCAAAAGTGTCCGATGCGCCCGCCATAATGTCGCAGTCACGATAAAAATCGTAGACCGCGGCTGTAGCAAAAAATTCCACAAAATATGGCATATTTGGACGGAATCTCTGTCCACTAATGCAGATTCGACTGATAAGTAGTATCACTCTATTAAGTGCCGGGATGGCACAGGTGGCATCCCTGATCTCATAAATGTCTCTGGGCGGCCCAGTCAATAGTCTAGGGGGTGGAGGGGGAATTATGAATATGTAAGTGTAATGTACATTTCATTCCATGAATAACTAAAGTAAGCTTTGCACGGGATACGCGGAATTAAAGGATTGCTTTACATATTCTGCACAGGTGGTTGAGCGTACAGTGGTTTTGTTAGGAATATATATAATTTTATATGTATGTTCCCTTTTTTTTTTTTTTTTGTTTTATAGTAGAGATAG
This sequence comes from Lithobates sylvaticus, assembly GCA_028564925.1. Classification (NCBI taxonomy): domain Eukaryota; kingdom Metazoa; phylum Chordata; class Amphibia; order Anura; family Ranidae; genus Lithobates; species Lithobates sylvaticus. Next base: position 33,418,309 of record CM053031.1, read on the forward strand.
AGCCTGGGTATGCCCAATAGGCTGTTCTGTTTTGTATTTACCTTGAAATTATAATAAAAACAATAAAAAAAACAAAAAACGCAGACCGCTGCCATTATTAATAAAAATGAATTAATAATAAAAATGCCATAAAAACTATCCCCTATTTTGTAGACGCTATAACTTTTGCGCAAACCAATCAATATACGCTTTAGTGTGATTTATTTTTTTTGCCAAAAATATGTAGAAGAATACGTATCGGCCTAAATTGAGGGAAAAAAAAAAATTTTTTATATATTTTTGGCGGATATTTATTATAGCAAAAAGTAAAAATATTGCTTTTTTTTAAAAAATTTTCGTTCTTTTTTTATATATATATATTGTTTATAGCGCAAAAAATAAAAACCGCAGAGGTGATCAAATACCACCAAAAGAAAGCTCTATTTGTGGGGAAAAAAAAGGACGTACATTTTTACAACGTCACACGCCCACACAATTGTCCGTTAAAGCGACGCAGTGCCGAATCGCAAAAAGTGCTCTGGTCAGGAAGGGGGTAAAATCTTTTGGGGCTGAAGTGGTTAAAGCATATAACATTTTTTTTTTTTTTTATCACTATTTGCCTGGTGTGACTTTTGAAAGCCCGAATTCCAACTACTTGGAAAAATATTCTTTCTATTTTTTGGGTGGCGTTGTGATATAACACATAAGAAGCGATGCAAAGCAATACCAAGCGGAGGTGGAAGGTGGCCGGAATGTTGATTGATACGATTCCAAGGAACAAAAATAGACCCGGTGTTATTGTGTAGGCCTCCACGGCACACTTCTTTGGCTCCCGTGCCAGGCACAAAGGGACACCTGGCAGGATTGTCACATAACACGGTGACATCACAAGCGCTGTTTGCTGTCGGGAAGCGTTTGATGGTTTTGTCCCTGGAAGAAGGAGGCTGAGTGTTTGTTTACCTGGCCTCGCCCTGCGTTGGCCGCTCTCTTGTTTTGATACTATTATTATTTTTGGGGCGATTCATCTTTTACGTCTGTTTTTACAAAGTGTATCGCCGTTAAATGACATCACAAAGAGAGCGGCGAGGATAAAAATAGCTGCCACCCGGTATCCTCAGATACAGAAATAAACATTGGGAATGCCTCAATATCTCCTACAGTATTATTACAATACATCTGGACTGGGACCGCGTTGTTTTTAGCGTGTCTGGTCAGGTGTGATGAGCTAAAAATCACACAGGTGGGTCAAAACAAGTTTAGAACGGATTCTTCCACAATAGTGATTAGGGATGAGTTTTGAGATTTCAGCAACATTGATTTTGCGTCCGATTTTAAACTTCCTACTAAATGGAAATTCTCAATAACGGTCATTGAGCTGCTTAGGAAAACTCTGCCTGAACAAACGGATATACGGTTTATTACCTTTGTTGTTTAGCCACTTGCCCCTGTATGTATGTTAGACGTGTGCAATTAGTTTCGTTCCAAATTTCTTACCCACAGACCGGAAGATTTTCCCACTTAAAGTGGTGTTTTCACCAAAAAAAATAAAAAATTGCTTAAAAATCATAAAAAATAAATAAATAAAAATAATTGGAAAAAAATGTACTCACCTCTAAATGCCTGTTGCTATGGGGTCCCTCGTAGTCTGCCTCCTTCAGTGCCCGGGCACTGACATCACTTCCCCTCGGCGCCGCACAGTCATCTGGGACCTGTCACGTGTCCCAGATGACTGCGCGGCGTATCATGGCACGCGGCGCCGCTCGCACATGCGCAGTGGATGCCCGGCTGTGAAGCCACAGCCAGGAGCCCACAGTTAGAATGCCGGCACCACGAACGGAGTGGGGAACGAGGGGGGACTTCGTTCCCCCGCATCGCTGGACCCTAGGACAGGTAAGTGTCTGATTATTAAAAGTCAGCAGCTGCAGTATTTGTAGCTGCTGACTTTTACATTTTTTTTTTTAGGGGGCACCCCACTTTAATGACCAGGCCATTTTTTTGCGATACAGCACTGCGTCACTATAACTGACAAGTGCGACGCTGTACCCAAACAAAATTGATGGCCTTTTAATTCCCACAAATAGAGCTTTCTTTTGGTGGTATTTGATCACCTCTTTTTTTATTTTTTGCGCTATAAACAAAAAAAGAGCGAAAATTAAAAAAAAAAAAAACAATATTTTTTTGCTTTTTGCTATAATAAATATCCCCAAAAATAAAAAAAAATTCTTCATCAGTTTAGGCCAATATATATTCTTCTACATATTTTTGGTTAAAAAAAAAAAAAACAATAATGCCCCGTACACACGGTCGGAAATTCCGACCACAAAATCCGACGCATTTTGTCCGACACTGGTGTTGCATACACACGGTCGGACAAAGTTGTTGGAAAATCCGATCATTCTGAACGTGGTGACGTTTGTTGCGTATGACGGAACTACGTAGAGGCTAGTAGCCGATAGGTTTGGTCTCCTAATTTGATCTGAGCATGCGTGGCACTTTGTCCGTCGGAATTTTCTACACACGATCGGAAAAAGTCCGATCGGATTTTGTTGTCGGAAAATTTGAGAGCAGGATCCGACGGAAAAAGTCCGATGGAGCCCACACACGGTCGGATTTTCCGACAACATGGTCCGATCGGACATTTTCCGTCGGAATTTCCGACTGCGTGTACGGGGCATAAGCGTATATTCGTTGGTTTGCGCAAAAGCTATAGCGTCTACAAACTATGGGAAAGATTTATGGCATTTTTATTTTTTTTACTAGTAACAGTAATGCGATTTTTAGTGGTACATTGCGGCAGACAGATCGGACACTTTTCACACACTTTTGAAACCATTAACATTTATACAGCGATCAGTGCTATAAAAATGCACTAATTATTGTGTAATTGTCACTGGTAGAGAAGGAGTTAACGCTAGGGGGCGATCAAGGTGTTAAATGTGTTCCCTAGTTAGTGTTTCTTACTTGGGGGGGGTGGGACTGACTGAGGGAGGAGACATATCGCTGTTCCTACTTACTAGGAACAAAAGATCTGTCTCCTCTCCTCTGACAGAACAGGGAATTGTGTGTACAGTACACACACAAATACCTGTTCTTGCTCTCGTACCTGCAATCGCGGGTGGCCGGCAGTGAGCACGCCTGCTGGCATCTAGTCCCCCGCTGTGCAGTGGGCGCACGCCTCCGGCAGCTCTTAAACGTACCCATACGCTTTATTGCGGGAACGTGCCACTTTGCCGACATGTATCGGCGTGAGCCGGTTGGCAAGCTTGTCCCCACCCCCTTTCCTGGCCGGCCGGGTTGCGTGCTCGGATAAGGGTCTGATATGGATTTGGGGGTGACGTTTTTTCGGCGCAGGGATTCCCCTTTAAATCCATACCAGGTGACGGGGCTAGCGCAGCGGCATTGACTGCCTTCGCTAGTCCCGTCTACCTGGAGTCACGTTCTAAATGAACGGACTTTCCGATCGCGTGTCGGCAAGTCCGTTCATTTCAAAAGTCCCGCGGACTTTGGCCAAAACTCCGGCGGATTGTCCGCTGGAAAAGTCCGGGCGTCTGTGGGCAAGTCCACATGTTCGGAAAGTCCGGCGGACCTCCGCTGGAAAGTCCGGCCGTTTGTCTGCTGGACTATGTCCGGCGGACAATCCCGCCGGAAAGTCTGAGCATGTGTACGCCGCAAAAGTGTCCAATTTTTAAAAGTCATCAGCTGCAGTATTTGTAGCTGCTGACTTTTATTTATTTTTTTGAATGGAAACTCCTCTTTAACCACCTGATTACTGGGCACTTAAACCCCCCTCGTGACCAGACCAATTTTCAGCTTTCGGCGCTGACGCACTTGGAATGACAATTGCGCGGTCATACAACACTGTACCCAAATGAAATTTTTTCCATTTTTTTCCCACAAATAGAGCTTTTTTTGGTGGTATTTAATCACAGCTGGGGTTTTTATTTTTTGCTAAACAAATAAAAAAAGATGGAAAATTAAAAAAAATAATAAAATCATGTTTAATAGTTTGTTATAAAATTTTGCAAACAGGTAATTTTTCTGCTTCATTGATATGCGCTGATGAGGCGGCACTGGTGGGCACTGATAGGCTGCACTGGTGGGCACTGATAGGCTGCACTGGTGGGGACAGATAAGATGGCACTGGGTGGCACCGATGGGTGGCACCGATGGGTGGCACCGATGGGCACTGATGGATGGCACTGATAGATGGCACTGATGGGCACTGATAGATGGCACTGATAGGTGGCACTGATGGGCACTGATAGGTGTCACTGATGGGCACTGGTAGGGGACACTGATGAGCACTGGTAGGTGACACTGATGTGCAGCACTGGCACTGTGGGCACTGACAGATGGGACTGTGGGCACTGACAGATGGCACTGTGGGCACTGACAGGTGGAGCTAATGGGCACTTTTATTAGCCAAAGGTGGGCACCATGGACCCTGGGCATATTGCAGTGAGAGGGACTGATGTCCCTCTCACTGCCGCCGGTGATCGGCTTTTTTTTTCTCCTTGCGCTGTCAGCGCGAGCAGGAAAAAAAAGCCGATTACCGGCTCGGTTATCGTCACATGATCAGCTGTCATTGGCTGACAGCTGATCACGTGGTAAGGGGTCGGGAACGACCCCTTACTCGGATCTGTGATCCAGCGAGTCTCACAGACTCGCGGATCACAGAGCGCGCCGCGCGCACCCTTCAGGGGGCGCGCAGGCAGCTCGTTGCTGGGACGACGTCAATAGACGTAGTCCCGGCATATTAGATCCGCGCTGTAGCCGGCATTCGGCTATAGCACGGATCTCAGGTGGTTAACTATTACTATTAAATTATAGGTATTGGAATTTCCTTTCAAATTTGGCTGTTAGTGAATGTAACAAATACGCATTATCTGAAATAACGAATGCTGTATCTAAACAAATGTAATGTAACTAAATAATAATAATAATAAATAACAATAATAATAATAAAACCTTTTTATTATTATTATTTATTATAAATTAGTTCAGTTCCATTTGTTTAGATACGGCACTCATTACTTCGGATAATTCGTAATTTCGGATGAATTTGTATTTGTTACTTTCACTAACAGCCAAATTTGAAAGGAAATTCCAATACCTATAATTTAATAGTTAGTTATTATTAGTTAGTTAGTTATTCTTTTGAATTTTCGAAAACCGTAAACCGGAAGTGAAGTCATAACATTGCTTCTGGGTTACTAGATCCGAGACCAGATCCATTCCAATTCGACATTGTTTGGGTCTCCGGCCAGCCGGCGGACAGGCCGACTGGTTGCTCAGGCCTACCGGTATGACGGGAGAGCCCGGGAGAGCCACGGAAGGGGGGACGTCCTCCTCCCACTGCTTGTAACAAAAGCCGAGCGGCAACTCAGGTTCTAACACACCTGGGTGAATTGCGAGCGCAATGCTCTGCGCTCGCAGTTCACCTTTTTTGAAGCCTATTAGAGCCTATGGCCCTAACCAGATGCTTCAAACCCCCCCCCCACCGCTGTAATTCAGGCGCCCAGCGTCCGAAAAGGGGCCGGACGCCTGAATAGGGGGTAGTGGCGGCAGCCATGGATAGATTCATGCAATGCATGAATCTATCCATTAGTTATAGAGGGGGGTGGCTGGAGAGAGGGGGCGGCGTTCGTGCACCGTAATGGATGCACCGCCACTGGTTAAAGGGGGCACCGGATGGTGTCCTGAAGAACTTTGTCCAGATATTGGCCCACTTTAAAAAAAAAGGACTTTGCGCTAGTGGCTCTACTACTACTTATGCTGAAGTCTACTGTTTGTAAAGCTTCCTCAGAAAGGAAAACCATGTCCTCAGTTGTACATAGTTTTTATCTTTGTAGTATCCCACCACTCCCCTCATCCCTATCCAGGTTCTCCAAAAATAAAAACAACAAAAACAACATCCCCTAGACTGCATAGGAACCCCTTTAGGTTAAAAAAGGTGGACTTTATCGGCACAACAGGAGGCAATTTGAGTAGGTAAAACAATATATTTTATCTATCCAAAGTTTAAAATAATATCATTAAAAAACAAAAACAACACCCTCCATTGAACATGAAGTGATCAGTACCAGAGCGAAAAACCCAACCCAGAAGTGGAGATATGCATTTAGCATGGAGTATTAAACCATAGTGTATTGCATTATTTTGCTGACAGTACAGTTGTGGCGAACAGGTACAATGTCCATAATTACTCCAATCTGGCAAGTCAACGCATTTCGAAAATATTTTTCGCTTCCTCAGGACGGGTTGGGTGGGTTCTGTTGCAAAACATGAAAGGTAAACTTGTATAAATATATTATAGTCACTGTAGATAACACAATATCAGGCAGTCATATATATATATATATATATATATATATATATATATATATATATACACATAGCATGTCAATATACAAAAATGTAGCTTGCCTGGTCAGGACAATAGACTTGTGCTACCCATTTCCTTCAGTTGTTCAGACCAGGCAAGCTACATTTGGAGAAAGAATGAATGAGACTGTTGTGTGCCTGGCTGCGGGGCAGAAGTTGGGAAGACCCAGGACAGTGATTCCTGCGGCTCCTATGCGCTACATACAGTACAGGGCTTTTAGAGGATTTGGGATGCAGTATAACTGTGTCAAATAGTTTATTAGGCTCCATCTACATGTACCCTTCTACTGTATGTTGGGTGAAAGGGGATGGAAAAGCCTCCACATTGGATGTACATGTTGCATGGAAATAGTTCCAGAGTGGCTATAGATGCTAGGTGGAAAGGCTGCAGTCCAAACATTTATGGGGTTTCAACCAATCCATGGGAAGGTGTGCCCAGAATGTGGGGGGGGGGGGGGGGCATAAATAATATGAGCCTGAGTGGCAGGGTGGTATGCAGCATACTGGGGTAGAAGAGCATCCCAGGAGGAGACACTGTTCAGGGGCCTTGTGTCACAGATCAGCTGCGGAGCTGATCTGTGTCTCACCTTTACTGCTGTAGGTCAGCTGGCACCTGTTGTTCAACTAGCTTGTGTACTCTGCAGCTATGGGTGTCGCCCCTCACCTGTTGCCTAATATATGATTCCTTCCTGTTGCTTCCTGTCCAGCCCCTCATGTGCTTCTCTATTTAAATCCCTTTCAAACCAGCTACTGGTTTCTTGAGCAACATTTGTTTCTGAGCTCCCTTCTTGTAACCTGTCTTAACCTGACCTCTTGTGAACTGATCTCTTGTGTACCGACCCGGCTTGTTCTGATTACGTTGTCTGCAGCCCGCCCTGACCTTGGCTCACTATCCGGCTCTCTGTTTGCTTCATCCATCCATCCATCCTTGTCTGACAGTGTCTTCTGTTACTTCCCTAGCGAGCAGGGTGAACCTGGGGGTTGTGACCTGGGGTCAGCACGCAGCTTAGCCCAAACCCTCATGAGGGGGTCCCTGGCAGAATACCGGCTGGCCCTTAGACTCCACACCCTGGGGGATCCCGTGTCACCTGTGGGCTCACTGTAAGTAGTACTGTGACACCTTGCCTTCTTGGGCAGCCGCCATGAAGGAGAGTCAGTAAAAGACATCAAGGTTCCAGCTGGGCTTAGCTGGGGGCCTATTCTCAGAACATTCCAGGAATCCAAGGGGTTAGGAAGAAAACCAGGAAGAAAGCTTTGGGAGAGAGCTATCATGAGGCTTCATCTTCATCTCCCTCGCGGGGAACGAGCCTGGTGGATATTGGCAGGAGGCAACCGATTATCCTGTGGCTGAGTGAATACAAGGCCCCAGTGCTGCAAGTGTGACAGTGTGGTGTTTTAATATCTGGGAAGAGGACAGGTCACAGACAGCACAGAGATTTTTTGGGACTTTTGCTGGGAAAAGTTGTGCAAGTACAGCCAAACAGGGGTGAAATACCGTCGGATGTTGTACAAGTGCAGCTGAAGTTGTGCAAGGATTTCAAGAGCTGAGCAAGAGTAGCTAGAAGTTTAGCAGTTGTTCAAGTTCTACAGTTCCGGGGTATCCCATGCTCCCTATCCCCATCCGAGTTCATCATTCCTCAAAAAAAAAACACAAAAAAAGAAAGCCTGGACTGATTTTTGAGCCAGCGAAAGACTACCATAAATGCTAAGTGCCTGGCTGTGTGTGCGCTACAGGGAGGAAATTACTGCACCAGCGGCTCTGTAGGGGGTGCGCTACATGTGAAATATGTTTTACAGCAGATGTCTATGTTAAGAAGGGAAAAGCTCTAATGCCCCGTACACACGGTCGGACATTCCGACCACAAAATCCGTCAGATTTTTTCAGACGGATTTTGTCCAAAACTTGTGTTGCATACACACGGTCAGACAAAGTTGTCGGAAAATCCGAATGTTCCGAACAAGGTGACGTACAACATGTACGATGGGACTACGTAGAGGCCAGTAGCCAATAGCTTTCGTCTCTGAATTTCTTCTGAGCATGCACGGCACTTTGTGTGTCGGAATTCTCTACACACGATCGGAAAAAGTCCGGTCGGATTTTGTTGTCGGAAAATTTTAGATCCAGCTCTCAAATTTTTTCCAAGCCCACTAGAGCCCACACACGATCGGATTTTCCGACAACATAATCCGATCGGACTTTTTCTATCTAGCACCACCTGCTCGGAATATCCGACCGTGTGTAAGAGACATGTCTGTTTTAGGTATAAAAAGCTCTACCTCATATCACAGTGACATCATCAGTTTCTGGATGTCATGTCTGGTATATTCCAGCATGGGAATGGTCTTGTATCTGGGTGACAGGTACACTTTAAAACTGCTCTGTTCACAGTATTTATATCTGAACTCCATAAATACACATTATACACACGGGAAACACTGTTCTTCTTTGAGCGCTCTGATTATTAGTCAAGCCTTTGTCTTTTTATTTTAAATCAATACATCTGTTAGCCAGCAATACATTTTATTGCCTGAGTGTTTCCTTCCTCTAAAGACTATACAAAGATTTTTCTCACAGGTTTATTACATTTTTACATAGCTAGGTCAGTCATGGCCTCAATCTTGCAAAATTCTCCCATGTTCTCTGTGTGATTTCTGCACAAATACAGACTAAAGAAGCAGATGGATGCACTTATATCAGCCTTTCTAAACCTTTTCAACATGGAGGAACTCTTGGAATAACTTTTAGGTCTCAGGGAACCCCTGCTTATTGTGTATCTACAGCTCATGGCACATTGTCGTGAACAGTAAGCTAGTTGAGTTGTACCCCCTTACATTGATAGTCAGTGAAATCATCCCAAAATAAATGGTCAGTGGAGAAAGATTCCCTTAGATTGGTAGACAGCAGGAGAAAGGCCCCTTTACATTGTTGGTCAATAGGAAGAATGTTCCTTACATTGGTGGTCAGATGGAAGAATGTCCTTTACATCGGTGGTCCTTGAGACAAATACTCCTTACATTGGTGGTCAGTGGGAAGAATGTCCCTTACATTGGTTGCCAGTGAGATGAATACTCCTTACATTGGTTGTCTATTGTTGGGCCATGATAGGGCAAGTGGACACTTTGGAGTCAACAAGAGTCCTTGGTCAGGAGGTACTACTTCTGGCAAATTGGGTCCAGGTTTGCCGGGAATGTGAAACTTGCTCTGTGCATAAAACCCGGCCTGAAAAGACCACTCCGTTGACCATCACCACCTTGAAGCCCCTTGTACTGGTCACAATGGACTTTTTAACGCTCTCCAGCTCACCCTCTTGATATTTTTTTGCCTTTGTTTTTGTCTAACACTATATCGGGTTTGTGGTGTTAGTCTGCACTAGCAGGCAGCCCCAACCACAGTTAGGTTATTGTGTCCCAAATGTATACCCCCGGACCAAAATTTAGAATTTTGAGTGATTATGTCAGAGCTGTGCCGTCTCAGTGTTATCTGGAAGTTGTATGGTAATGAAACTTGTGAATGGTTCAACCACACCCTGCTGGGTATACTACAGGCTCTCGAACAAGGACCGAGATAGATGGCACCAATATGTGGGGGCTGTGGTGTGGGCCAACAACAATACCGTTTACCAAACTACAGGTCACACACTCTTCTTCTCGATGTGTGCTATGTCCTACTACCGGTGGATCTTCTACTGGGCTCTCCAGAGGACGCGACCTCCTAAACACCTAGCACCTGGGTGCAGGAGCATTTGGATAGGCTATAGAAAGCCAAGCAGGTGCTGCTAGATAGAAACAAGGAATTTGCCAAAGACCATGGAGTCCAAATGGGAACATACTTCCTATCGGGTTGAACGACAGCCCTTTCCTCCAATCCCAGTATATATCATGGTCTCAGTAGGACCCAATCCCATCAACAGACTTCTCTACTGTCTGCAACCTGCTTAGGCCCTGTGTGCAAAGTGGCGACTGTTCTATCAAACCAGCTGGAGACTGAGAAGTATTTGACCCTGTGGACATCCCACCAGTACAAGAGGTTCCTGCTGAATGGTGTCTGCTTCCTCTCCTGCTCGAGCCTCCGGTCCCTCCAGACTCAGAGACGGGAAGCCCCAGTACAGCAACTATGGACAATCCAGCAACCCCTGCAAGTTCCATCGTCTGTCTAGGCTCAACCGAGTAAACAGTCTTGGGCACCGGTGAAGAGGGTATAGATGATCCGGTTGATCTCCATTTACCTGTGGCCCTGGAGTCACAGCCTTAAGATGATTACTCATGACTTGACTCTCCAAAGGACACTGTTGCTTTTCGCCCTTTGGAGCAGACAGATTGGACACCTTTTTTGGGGATCAGTGCTAAAAATATACATTGTCACTGTACTAATGACACTGGCAGGGAAGGGGTTAACACCAGAGCCGATCAAAGGGTTAAGTGTGTCCCTAGGGGGTGCTTGCTTACTGTGTGGGGGATGGACTCACTGGCTGAACAGAGAGATCCATGGTTCCTGTTTAGCAGGAACACAAGATCTCTCTGTTCATGCCTGACAGGATGGCAATCTGCCTTGTTTACATTAGCAGACTGACATCCTGTCTTTCTGGGGAGCGATCGCGGGTGGCCAGCAGACATTGCGTCTGCCAGACCTGCTGATTGGCTCCCCCTGTGCGTGCCCCTGCTGGCTATTGCATGAAAGGACGTACTGGTATGTCGTTTTACGCAATAGAGCCGGCCTCCTGCAGTATATGTACTGTGGCCAGTCGGCAAGTGATTAAAGATAAGGGTTTTCAGGTTTTCAGGGATCACCTAAAGATGGATAGATTAGGAGATAGTCGGGCAGATTGAGGTAGGGAGTTCCAAAGGAGGGGAGAGGCTCGGGAGAAGTCCTGGAGGTGAGCATGGGAGGAGGTGACCAGGGAGCAGGAGGCCTTGAGAGTACTGAAGCAGGGACATGCGGTGAGGTCGGTGGCTGGTGCGGCACTGGCTAGTATCAGAGCCAGATACACACAGGTTACACACGCGCAAAAATTGAAAGCGTTGACTATGGAGATTTTTAAGTACCAAAGTTTGGCGCCATTCCACAAGTGTAGGCAATTTTAACCACTTCAGCCCCGGAAGAATTCACCCCCTTCCTGACCAGAGCACTTTTTGCGATTCGGCACTGCTTCGCTTTAACTGACAATTGCGCGGTCGTGCGACGTGGCTCCCAAGCAAAAATTTACATCCTTTTTTTCCCACAAATAGAGCTTTCTTTTGGTGGTATTTGATCACCCCTGCGGTTTTTATTTTTTGCGCTATAATCCAAAAAAGAGCGACAATATTGAAAAAAAACGCATTATTTTTTACTTTTTGCTATAATAAATATCCCCCCCCCCAAAAAAAAAAAAGTTTTTTCCCTCAGTTTAGGCCTATACGTATTCTTCTACATATTTTTGGTTAAAAAAATCGCAATAAGCGATTATTGATTGGTTTGCGCAAAAGTTATAGCGTTTACAAAATAGGGGATAGTTTTATGGCATTTTTATTAATATTTTTTTTTTCTACTAGGCGATCAGCGATTTTTATCATGAATGCGACATTATGGCGGACACATCGGACATTTTTGACACATTTTTGGGACCATTGTCATTTATACAGCAATCAGTGCTATACAAATGCACTGATTCCTGTGTAAATGATACTGGCAGCGAAGGGGTTAACCACTAGGTTGCACTGTAGGGGTTAAGTGTGTCCTAGGGGCGTGTTTCTAACTGTAGGGGGCGTGGCTGTGTGTGACACATCACTGATCTCTGCGACAATCTCAAGGAGCAGAGATCAGTGACACTGTCACTAGGCAGAACGGGGAGATGTTTGTTTACATTAGCATCTCCCCGCTCTTCCTCTCCATGAGACGATCATGGGTATCCCTGCGGCGATCGAGTCCGCGGGACCCGTGACCCGACTCACAGAGCTTGCCACGGCACGAGCCTGCCCACCAGCCGCCTCTTAAATGGCAACGTACAGGTACGTGATTCTGCCTGTACGTGCCCTACCCCGGCTGTATATCTGCGTGAGGCGGTCGGGAAGCTGTTAAAGCATTACATGTTAGGTATCTATTTACTCTGCGTAACATCATCTTTCATAGTATACAAAAAAAAAAAAAATTGGGCTAATGTCATGTTTTTTTTTTTTATTTATTTTTTATTCATGAAACAGTTTCTTTCCAAAAAAAAAAATGTGTGACATAAAAAGTTGCAATGACCACCATTTTATTCCCTAGGGTGTCTACTAAAACAATATATATATATATATATATATATATATATATATATATATATATATATATATATATACATAAAATGTTTGGGGGTTCTGAGTAATTTTCTAGCAAAAAAATTATGATTTTTACATGCAGGAGAGAAGTGGCAGAATTGGCTTGAGTGGCAAGGGGTTAATTATCATGAGTAAGTAATATACAAATAATTATTATATATTGTTTTCAAGGTAATTTACTATATTTTCTAAAACTGTACTCTTAACGGACAAATTACTGAAGTTTGAAGTTATAACTTTAAACCAGTAATTTCACAGTAAATAGATAAATACCGTATTTATCGGCGTATAACGCGCACCCCAATTTTAGGAGGGAAGTTTATGGGAAGAAAACATACATTTTAAATAAAGAACTTTGTAGCAAAATTAGGGTCACAGCTCATCAATGCACCCTGCTCAGTGCCCATCTGCAGCCTCTAAATTGCCCATCAACACACCCTGCTCAGTGCCCATCTGCAGCCTCTAAATTGCCCATCAACGCACCCTGCTCAGTGCCCATCTGCAGCCTCTAAATTGCCCATCAACGCACCCTGCTCAGTGCCCATCTGCAGCCATTAAATTGCCCAACAATGCAGCCTGTTCAGTGCCCATCTGCAGTCTATACATTGACCAACAATGCAGCCTGTTCAGTGCCCATTTGAAGCCTCACCTTTCCCATCATTGCAGCCTCGCCAGTCTTGGATTATCCCTGCTGTCTCGGAGAGGGAGAGGAGGAGCGAGCGCCGTTGAATTACACAGAGCCGCAATCTCCTGTGTACCTCACAGCCACGCCTCCTGGCCCTGCTTATATGATAGACAGTATAAAGAAACAGATTGCTGGGTCCTGAGGTGGCAATCAAAAAACACCTAAAAATGTCGGAGTGCCATATATGATAGACAGAACAGTTGCCCAATGCGGGGCCAGGAGGTGTGGCTGTGAGTGACGGAGCGCCGGGTACACAGGAGATCACGGCTCTATGTAATTCAGCGGAGTTTACTCCCCTTTCGGTGTTTAACACGCACCCATGATTTTCCCCAGATTTTATGGGGGAAAAAGTGCGTGTTATAAGCAGATAAATACAGTAATTATTATCTTATAACATATAGCATAATATATGATTTAGCTTGTATCTTTTCAGCAGCAGCAGATTCTCATTCTCCCTCTTGACTGTATGGGATTGTGGGTAAATCTTATTATCTTATAACATATAGCAAAATAATATATGATTTAGCTTGTATCTTTTCAGCAGCAGCAGATTTTCATTGAGCTCAGTGCCTCTGACCACTGCTTGACTGTATGGGATTATGGGTTGTATTTGAACTGGCGCATGGAGCCCCATACCTCCGGAACCATAGATGATAGGAACCTCAATCTAAAGCCCCATACACACGCTCGGACAATCCGCGGACCAGGTCAGTCGGACTTTGTCCGACGTACTTTGTCCGATGTTGGCGTTGCGTACACACGGTCGGACTACGTTGTCGGAATATCCGGTCCGGAAGAACGTCGTGACGTAAGTCGTCGTCCACGAGATTACAAAAGGGAAGTTCAGCACCACGTCAGGCACCCGTTGGGCTCCTTCTGCTGATCCCGTGTTTATCGAGAGTTAGTGGAAGTTTGGTGACTTAAGATTCGCGCTTCTCAGTTTTCTGACTCAGATCGTTACTGCTCTTCAGTTTGTGCTTGTCGTGCGTATCTGTTTATTAGTGCGTGTAGTCAGTTCGCATTTGTTGGTCATTGCGGCCTATATCTTGATATAGGACGCTTTGATTTGCACTGCTTATTGTCTGCTCGTTGCTGGTATTCACTTCGTTCTTTCAGGCCTTGCTGTTTATCGGTGCTTTCTGTTTGTCCGTTCTGACCAGCCGACCTTTTGTGACCTTCTGAGCGATGTTTCCCGTGCGTACTCATCGCCGAGTTCGTGCTGTACGCGGAATTGGTGTCGGGCTTTTAGCTTTGACCCAAGACCCGTCCATGAACAGAGTGACGAGGAGTATGTGGACCAAGAATTGGTTGCTTCAGCGTGACCAGTTCTCGCACATGCCTTTGCTTCGTGAGATCCGGGAGAATAATCCTGATGATTTCAGGAACTTTCTCAGGATGACGGACCCCGATTTTCACCGTCTTTTGGCTTTGCTGACCCCCTTTATCAGCCGGCAGGATACCTGCATGAGACAAGCCATTACTCCGGAGCAGAGGCTTGTTGCCACGTTGAGGTACTTGGCGACAGGGAGAAGTCTTCAGGATTTGAAGTTCACTTCAGGTATCTCTCCCCAGGCCCTGGGAATCATTATTCCAGAGACCTGTTCTGCCATCATTCAGGTCCTGCAGGAGGACTATATTAAGGTAACATTTCTACTTTACTATTCCCTTCTATGTATGCTCTGTTTGCTAATGACTTGTATTTTTGACCTCCTTCCCTAATTACCATGATTGCAATATGTTCTAATATGCTGTGCCCCTTTTCTCCTTCATGCATTTTTCCCTTCACTTACCTCACCAGCATGCTCTTCTGCCCCAATAGACACCTATGGCCTAGTCACTTAAGCAATGTCTTTTGTCTGCTGCATAGTATTGTTTGCCCCAAAACACCCCCTAAAATATGCACAAATGTTTGCTGTGTGGTTTACTTCATGTAGAGCCCCCTTTTTTTGTTCTTTTGGGGGGGGGGGGGGGGGGGCAAACTCATTAGGAACCCCCTCCCCCAACTGCTCTGTCAGATGGTACCAATCCTTTATCTGCTGGCTTTCCCAAGGTCCATACACACTATATACCTACCTCTTTATAGTGCGCATCTTTAGGGATGAATTCAGCAAAGCATGTAGTGCAAGGGACTGCCTCCATACATTCCATTTCCTATTTTTTTGTCTTCTTTCCCTCCTATTAGCTTGCTTGGTAATTTAATAATGTCACACTGTGCCTGCCTTTTTGGGGGGGGGGGGGGGGGGGGGGTTGAAATGTTATTTGATCTTTCCTGTGGCCTGCCAATAGTGTTAAGTACAGCGGGTCTGGCCAAACTAGCCCACATTATTGAGCCATTTGCCAATCAATGAAGTGCAGAGGGTTAGCTGTCCACCCCCCCCCCCCCCAAAACCCCTAGTTATTGCCAATGGCCCATCAGAAGTGGGGGGATTGATGGGGGGGTGAGTAATCTGTGAAGGGGAGCCTCTACTTTTCTGTGCAAATACTTTCCAGCCTCCAATTTTAGACAATGCTCTTGTTCCAAGATGTTGATTGTCTAATCTGCTTGCAATGTTTAGGTGCAAAGTGACTAATTTTTTTTTCTTGTTTCACTCCACAGTTCCCTTCCACGCCACAGGAATGGCAGACTGTGGCCTCCCACTTTGCCAGCCGTTGGGACTTTCCTAACTGCGGAGGGGCAATTGATGGGAAACACGTCCGCATCGTCCCACAGCCCAACTCGGGGTCCTACTATTATAATTATAAAGGGTTTAATAGTGTAGTGGTGTCGGCAACATACGAGTTTATGTATGTGGACGTGGGGATGAACGGCCGGATATCGGATGGTGGGGCCATTACGCACACGGAGTTCTACTGGCGTCTCCAAAGTGGCAGTCTGTGCTTGCCACCTCCAGAGGAGAATGCCGAAGGACTCCCCTTCGTCTTTGTCGCAGATGAAGCGTTTGCGTTGACTCCCCATGTGATGAGGCCGTTCCCGATGAGGACCCTCACCCCGGACCAGAGGGTCTTCAACTACAGGCTGTCCAGAGCCAGAAGAGTTGTGGAGAACGCTTTTGGCATCCTGGCCAGCCGCTTCCGCCTGTTCCTGACGGCATTTAACTTGGCGGAATACAAACTGAACCACATAGTTCTTGCCTGTTGCATATTGCACAACTTCCTCAAAAGACATAACAGGAACTATGTGGTGCCCGTTGGCCCAGATGTGGAGGGCCCTCCAAATGCCGAACTCACAGCCCTTCGAGTGGCACGTCCAGGCTTGCCCCCTCTAAATGCCCGTGTGGTCCGGGACCAATATATGCAGTACTTTGTGGGTAGGGGGGCCATTGCTCTGCCTGACGATGTGTGAGAGGCATTTTTTAATAAATCTGATATTTTAACCAACCTATGATTTCATGTCATTTCAGTCTTCTTTTTAGCTTATTTTACTTTGACATTTTTTCCCTTTGCCTTCGACAGTGGGAATGCACTTTCTGGGCAAAAGGAGGTAACAGTCTCTTCTTCCCAAAAAGATTATTCTCATGTTGTGTGTTTGCTACCTAATCTTTGGTCTAGAGAAGGTTTGTACTGCATAACTGACACCCAAAATACTCCTTTTCATCACCAGGTCTGACATGTGTGTATTCTCCAAAATGCTGTGCTCCGTGTTTTCGTACAAAGCACTGTGGGTGTCATTTACATAAGTCAAATCCGCTATGCTCTACAAGTGCATTGAAAAAGTTCCCCGGGAAAGAAAATTGGAGTGCAAAGTGGATTTGCCTTTAGTAAATAACACCCATTGCCCCCCATATCCTTTTCATTTTACATACATAATGCATTGTGTTTTTTAAATAAGGAAGCCACACATTTAGAAAAATAAAAGTTTACTAGGAAAACATTCCCAAGTGCGTTTACAATCTTCACGCCAAAACTGACAACATCTTGGTTATTTACAACATTGTTTACAAACATTCCGCAATTGGTAAAACCAGGCATGGAGCAAAACAGAACCTAGGAACTTGGAAAGTTCAACTTTGTAAAGTGAAGACAAGATCAGACATGACTATATGTTCAAAGTGTGTTTGATCTTGCCTTCATCACATGGGGGGGTCACCCCCGAAAAGTGGAAATTTGGAACATGCACACAATTTGGGTCTGAAAATGGTCATTAGATGGGAAAACACATGCCTAGAAGCTTCAAAAGTGCCATTTTCCATCATGGGGATGAATGGACGTTTTTTGGGGGTGCAACCCCTTCACCACAACCACTTTCGTAGTTCGTAAAGTGTTTGCACCCCCAAAAAAACGTTGCCATTCATCCACCATGGTGGGAGCTAGCACATGTGGACACAATGTGTGCATGTTCCAAATCTCAGACAGTTTTTAAGTTGCAAATGTGTTCAGAAGCAGGCACAAATGTGTGTTAATTACTTGGTGCGTTTTCATATTTTTCCTAAAACATCAATGATGTTCTTCAATTTTTGTTGAACATCATTGATGTTTTGCTTTATGTAATCTAGATCTCGATTGCAGACCATTATCTCTCCGATGAGTACGTGGGCACTCTCTGTGGTAAAGTGCGATTTTTCTTCCACAACATCCACGTCACCTAAAAACCACAAACAAACAAAAATGGGGTGTTGGAAATGAGGCAGCCATACATGGATTAGCTTACCAGTAGCTGTGTTCTCCCACACTCACCTGTTGTGGTGACAATTTCTCCAAGTTCGATGATCTCTCCTTCCTCCTCCTCCTCCTCTGCTTCTGCTCTTTCCCCTTTTTTGGGAGGTGTTGGTTTGGGGGTTTCCTCAGACGGCCCAAGTTTTCGCTCCCCTATGAGAATGTCCAAAAGGAAGATTTAGCAACACAAACTATTGAGGGCAGAAATAGGAAATGACAAACATTGCTTGAAAGTGACGGACACTATTTTAGTTTGGCCAGTTACAAATGTCAACTACATGAATGTAGTCACTTTGTAAAGGTGCTAAACTGACTAGCTTTTTGGTAGAAGTTTGTGTGATGGAGACCCCCCTCTAGTATCCACTGGAGCACATGTGTGGAAAAGGCTAATAAAAAGGGGGTTTGGGTGTCCCAGCACTAGTGCTCTCGAGTCCAGATGGGTAAACAGCTACTGGGTGACCTCTCCTTTACATTGAATAAATTGGCTTTACATTCTGGATGACATTTCTAGGGAGAACAAACTTCCTTTCCCCCAAAAAAACACCAAACATCGTATTATAAGTGGCCGCACGATCGAGGTTGCGTACGATCGAATGGACACACACACGACCATGACAGTGGCAGAAAGATCGAGGCTGAGTACGATCGAATGCACAGACGAACATGAAAGTGGCCATTTTGGAATGTACAACTTTGTAAAAATCAAACCACATGGAGCAGTATGCAAGCAAGAAATCAAACACAAAACACAACTACTTACTTTTTTGAAGAATTCTCTTGATCTTTCTGTACTGATCGGCCTCCCTCAGTTTCAGGTCTGACCAGCGTTTCCTCAGTTGCTCCTTGGATCGTTGTACCCCAAAATGATTGTACAGCCTTCTCACAACTTTAGACATGATCTTGGCCTTGCGGACATTGGGGTTGAGGTAAGGCCCATACTTCCCATCATAGTCGCTCCTCTTTAATATGTCCACCATCTCCAACATTTCTCCAAATGACATATTGGAGGCCTTGAATTTCAGGCTCCGGGATCGGGACGTTTTTGCCTCCGGACTTTCCTCGTCCACCTCCTCGTTGGGGGGATATTTGGGGCGCACCTGCTGTGTCCCCGCCATGTGCTCTCCCCACTGCGCCGTAAAGAGAAGGGGTGGGGAATAGACGAGAAAGATCGTCAGGGGCGGGCGGAGTTTGACGCATGCGCACTGTATATAAAACGTCACACGCCTGTGTCGTAGCCACGATCTGGGAGACGAGGGGAGAGAAAGCTCACGCACGAGACGATCGCTACAAACGAAGGTACAATTTGACGTTGGTACATAACTAGCCTAGACTGATTAGAACTTGAGGCTTCTTTATGGAGAAGATTAGGAGAGTTTAGGCTGACATTATTTATATTGTTTTGTGTGGCGTTGTGTCTTGCAGAGGTGATGGATGCCTTCTACAACGTGAGCTTTCTCCCACACTTCATTGATAAATACCGGCAATTCCCCCTCTTATGGCAGGCAAAACACAGGGATTATAGCAACAGACCAAAGAGGTACGCAGCCCTGCTGAAACTGGTGGCATTTGTAAAGCCTACCCTGCCCATGGCAACCGTCGCAAACTTAAAAGTGAAGATCACCAACATGAAGACTACCTATTTCCGGGAGCGCAATAAGGTCCTGAAGTCACAAGCATCTGGAGCTGCAGCAGCTGATGTCCATGTCCCCACGCTCTGGTACTATGACAGGCTCCACTTTCTCAAAGACCAGGCTACTGTCAGGAAGTCACTCTCGACTCTTCCTTGCACGCGTCCTTCCACGCACGCCACCCTTGATGAGGATTCCGAGGACCAACCTGGGCCTTCCAGTCAGGAATATGTGCAGGTGCCCAGCTTGTTCCAGGTATAGTAGTTTTGGAACCAGTTTGTTGAATAATGAATGATGTTCAGTTAATTCAGGATCCCCAATTGCTTATTTCCTAACGTGATTGACATATCAACAGACAGTGGTGTGGGAGACATTTTTGGGAAGAATCTAAACTGCAGGGCTGAGAATTGTATGGTTTTGTATTTGAAAACATTTTGCAACAGTCACTAGATGAGAATTGTGTGTGTTTGATGAACAAATAACTGAAACTATGTCCCTTTTTCATACACAGGAAGACCTCAGCCAGGAGGTGGCTGTGGAAGGTGGCAGTCAGGAGGAGGCAGGGGGTAGTGGCAGCCAAGAGGGGGGTAGGCGTAGGAGCCTGACTGTCTCCCAAGTCTCTCCCCTCCGCCTTCCCTACAGAAGGGCGAAAAACATGGGGGAGGTGGGAGAGTCAGCGCTCCAGCTGATAAAAGATGCCTCAGCCTCCCTCTATGCCACACCCACCTACGAGGAGGCCTTTGCCTCCTTGGTTACAAGTAAATTTACGGGTATGGAGGCGGGGCAACGCAGCATGTGTGAGGAGGTCATCCTCAAAATACTAAATGAGGGGATGGCTGGGGAGATGACTCCCCTCACACATGTTTGCGAGAATGACCTTGCTCCGCCTCCTCCTCCTCCTTCTGCCACCCCACCAGCACCAGCACCACGGCGTGGAAGGAAGCGTACAAGGAAGACAAGAGAGTGACAACCTGGACTCAGTCTGGTCTGAGAGAAGATGGAGCCTCTCGTAGTACCAGAGCCTGGGGACCTAGATGGCATCTGCTGCAGTTCCGGATGTTTTGGACTTCAGGACCAGATTGCGCTCCCTTATTATTTAGATAGGTAGTCTTCATGCCCCCAATTGTTTAAGTCTGTAAAATGATGGTTGCCATGGGTGTCCAAGGCTTTGCAAATTCCCCAAGTTTCACCATGGCTGCGTTCCTCTTTGGTCTGTTGCTGAGACCTAAATAAAGGTTTTTTTGATTTGAAATAATCATTGACTATTGTGTTTTACTTTTCTACAATGACAGTTTTTCTTTGAGTAGGCAGGTACATTTCACTAATCCTAAAGAGAATTAACAAGGGGCACCAACAACCAACAAACTCCTAGTAAATGTAAGCAAGAAATACAAATGTTAATAATGTGGTTTTGCTAAGTTGAGACATACAAACCCCCTCCAAAAAAAAAAAAATCTCCTTCAAATATGTATTCCCCCAAAAAAAAAAAATCTGGGTAAAAAAATAAGAAAGATTGTATTACGATCTGAGTAAAAATAAACATGTAGTGTATAAATGCTGCAAAGTAATAAAGAAGTAAGTTTGTGAGAAGTGCGGGTGAATAGGAGCAGCTAAAAGATGTCATTCTTGTTGCATTGTAAAGAAAAAGAGAATGCGCTGCATTAAAGACATTTTAACATTGCAGCGTGACGAATGTGCTGTGTCGATTAGGAAAGGTAGTTTTACCTGACCGAGCGCTTCCGTCACAGAATTTCTTCTGAGCATGCGTAGCACTTTGTCCGTCGGACAAGCGTACACACGCTCGGATTTGGTGTGATCGGACCGGGTTGACGGGAAATCTTTCCAGCAGGAGATAAGACTTTGTCCGACGGACAAACCGACGAACACTGTCCGATGGTGCATACACACGGTCTGATTTTTCAACAACCTTGTCCGATCGGACCAAATTGATGAAAAAGTCCGACCGTGTGTATGGGGCTTTACATGGGCCATCCATCACTCATGGGATGTGGACGCCTGCCAAATCAGGGACGATTCTATGCCCGATTTCGGCCCTGAAACGGAGCCAAAGACGCACAACGTTCATAGGGAGCCAGTCACATTCTCCTGCTATGCGAATTGGATGCGGGGGAAAACTGCATCTAATTCGCATAGGTGTGAACCCAGCCTAAGGCCCCTTTCACACTGAGGCGGTTTGCAGGCGCTATTGCGCTAAAAATTGCGCCTGCAAACCGACCTGAAACAGCCATTGCTGTCTCTCCAGTGTGAAAGCCTGGTGCGCTGTAGGAGCGGTATATTTACCGCTCCTATAGCGCCCCTTCCCATTGAAAACAATGGGGCAGCGCTCCAAACCTGCCCACAAAACGCCGATGCAGCGGCGGTTTGAGGGCGGTATTAACCCTTTTTCGGCCGCTCGCGGGGGTTACTCCTAAGGCCACTTTCACACTGAAGCGCTTCTAAACTGCCAGTAAAAACACTGAGCGCTTTTGAAGAGCTTTTCAGGCGCTTTTGAAGAGCTTTCCATTCATTTCAATGGGGAGGGGAGTTTTTCACAGCCCTGCCAGCACACTGCCCAGTGTGAAAGTGTTCATTGATTTTAATGGAAATAAGTTTTCGTGAGCTTTTTAGGCGCTGTTTTTAGCGTGAAAGCGCCTGAAAAGCGCCTCAGTGTGAAAATGGTCTTAGATTCCAATCATTGAGATTATTTTATCTTAGGCCCCTTTCACACTGGGGCGGTTTGCAGGCGCTATTGCGCTAAAAATAGCGCCTGCAAACCGACCCGAAACAGCTGTTGCTTCAGTGTGAAAGCCCGAGGGCTTTCACACTGAAGCGGTGCGATTGCAGGACGCTGAAAAATGTCCTGCAAGCCGCATCTTTGGTGCGGTAAATATACCGCTCCTATAGCGCCCCTTCCCATTGAAAACAATGGGGCAGCGCTCCGAACCCGCCCGTAAAACGCTGCTGCAGCGGCGGTTTGCGGGCGGTATTAACCCTTTTAAAACTGCCCCGCTAGCGGCCGAAATGCGCCGCTAAAACGACGGTAAAGTGGCGCTAAATATAGCGCCGCTTTACAGCCAGCGCCCCCAACGCCCCAGTGTGAAACCAGCCTTACTGATGCCAACAATTGGCACTCATTTAGACCCCTTTCACACTGGGGCGTTTTTCAGGCGCTTTAGCGTTAAAAAAAGTGCATGTAAAATGCCTGAAAGAAGCCTCATGTGCAATCCCAATGTGAAAGTCCGAGTGCTTTCACACTGAGACCTCTTTCACACTATGGCGTTTTTCAGGCTCTTTAGCGTTAAAATAAGCGTCTGTAAATCGCCTGAAATAAGGGTCAACTGCAATCCCAATGTAAAAGCCTGAGGGCTGCTCTGGCAGTGAATACACCGCTCCTAAAGCGCCCCTTCCCATTGAAATCAATGGGAAGCGCCTGCAAAATGCCTGCAAATCGCCTGAAAAGCGCTTTTGGCAGCAGCGCTTTGTGGGCGCTTTTAACCCTTTTTTGGCCACTAGCAGGGGTTAAAACTGCCCCACTAGCGCTCAAAAAACGCTGGTAAAGTGCCGCTAGTTTAAGCAGCGCTTTACGAGCGTTTTTCGGGCGCTGGCAGTATGAAGGGGCTCTTAAAGCACTTGGGCTTTCACATTGGGATTGCAGATGAGGCTTCTTTCAAGCGCTTTACAGGCGTTTTCTTTTGACGCTAAAGTGCCTGAAAAATACCCGAAAAATGCCCCAGTGTGAAAGGGGTCTTAGTCCCACTAACACCAATGGTTGGGGCTTATTTTATCCCACTGGCACCATCAATTGGGGCCTATTTTATCCTACTGACACCAATGATTGTGGCTTATTTTAGCCCACTGCGCAAAGGATTGGGGTTTATTTTATCTCACTGACACCATCAATTGGGACTTATTTTATCCAACTGATACTATTTTGGGCTTATTTTATCCCACTGATGCCAAACACAAGCTCTTATTTTGCTCCCACTGACACCAATGACTGGCACTTATATTGTTCCCACCAACACTGATGATCGGGGATAATTTTTCTCCAAATGACATGAACATTTGTCACTAATTTTACTCCCACTGACACCAGTGACTGGGGCTTATTTTTTTCCACTCACACTAAGGCCCCTTTCACACTGGGGCGGGGAGCCGCAGTGACGGTAAAGCAGTGCTATATTTAGCGCTGCTTTACCGTTGTTTTAACCGCGGTATTCGGCCGCTCGCGGTGCGGTTTTACCCCCCGCGAGCGGCTGAAAAAGGGTTAAACACCCCCGCAGAGTGCCGCCGTAGCGGCGCTTTGCGGCGGTATTGCCGCGGTTTCCCATTCAAATCAATGGGAAGGAGCGGTATAGGAGCGGTGAATACACCGCTCCTATACCGCTCCAAAGATGCTGCTAGCAGGACTTTTTTTGCTGTCCTGCTAGCGCACCGCTCCAGTGTGAAAGCCCACCGGCTTTCACACTGGAGTTAAAGGGGCCGGATTTTTTCAGGCGGTGAACAGGCGCTATTTTTTAGCGCTGTAACGCATGAAAAACGCCCCAGTGTGAAAGGGGCCTAAGGATTGGCACTTATCTTACTGTCATTGACGCCATCAGTGGGGCTTATTTTATCTCAATATTGTCAACAATTGGGGCTTATTTTTTCCCACTCACATCAGTAATTGCCATTTTATTTTGCTCCAGCTGACATCAACGATTGAAGCCGATTTTACATCCACTGACACCAAGAACTGGCAAAAAAAATTTTCACTGACACTAATGATTGCCACTTATTTAACTTACACTGACACCCATGATCAGCAAGTATTTTACTTACACTGACAGCAGCGATTGGGGCTTATTTTATCCCACTGACACCAATTGGGGATTATTTTATCACAGGTTTTAGGTTTTGCTGCTGGTTTTATACTGGTTTATCACATATTTCTGTATACTAGACACATTTTTATTTACTCCCAGTAGCGCGAATGACATTTTTACAAATTTTATCACATGGACATCAATTGGGATTTATTTATTTTTTTCCTACTGACACCAGTGATGAGGCTTATCTTGCTCCCATTGACACTGACGGTGGGATTTATTTCCCCTTGACTTCCTTCACTTTGGAAGTGGTATACTTGGATTTTACAAAAGCGTTCGATACAGTTCCCCACACACGGCTCATGTGTAAGGTAAGGTCTACGGGTTTGGAAAAATCCGTTTGTAAATAGATAGAAAACTGGCTAAATGACAGAATTCAGAGAGTCGTGGTTAATGATTCTAAAGCCCCATACACACGGTCGGATTTTCCGATGGATTCTGTCCTATCGGACAATGTTGTCGGAAATTCCGACCGTGTGTAGGCACCATCGGACATTTTCCATCGGATTGTCCGACGGACAAAGTTGTATCTCCTGCTCTAAAAATTTTCCGACAACAAAGTCCGATCACACCAATTCCGATCATGTGTAGCGAATTTCGACTGACAAAGTGCCACGCATGCTCAGATCACATTACAAGACCAAAGCTATTGGCTACTAGCCTCTACGTAGTCCCGTCGTAGGCAACAAACGTCACCACGTTCAGAATGATCGGATTTTCCGACAACTTTGTCCGACCGTGTGTATGCAACACCAGTGTCGGACTAAATCCGTCGGACCAAATCCGATGGATTTGGTGGTCGGATTTTCTGACCGTGTGTAGGGGGCTTTACTCTGAATGGTCTAAGGTTATCAGTGGTGTACCCAAGGTTCAGTGTTGGGACCCTTACTTTTTAATATCTTTATAAATGATATCAGGTCTGGGATCAAAAGTAACATTTCTGTCTTTGCAGATGACACCAAGCTATGCAGTGGAATAACGTCCTTACAGGAGGCCTCCAATTTACAAGCCGATCTCAATGCTCTGTCTAATTGGGCGACTATGTGGCAGATGAGGTTTAATGTTGATAAATGTAAAGTTATACACTTGGGGGCTAAGAATTTGCATCATACATGCTAGGAGGAGTACAACTGGGGGGATCCGTAGTGGAGAAGGATCTGGGGTTTTGGTAGATCATAAACTCAATAATAGCATGCAATGCCAAGCTTCGGTTTCAAAAGCGAGCAAAGTCCTTTGTTGTATTAAGAGAGGTATGGACTCCAGAGAGGGATATCATTGTGCCCCTGTTCAAATCATTAGTAAGACCTCATCTGGAATATGCAGTTCAGTTTTGGGCACCAGTTCTCAAAAAGGATATCGGGGAACTGGAGAAAGTGCAGAGAAGGGCAACCAAACTGATAAGAGGCATGGAGGAGCTCAGCTATGAGGAAAGATTAGAGGAACTGAATTTATTCACTCTTGATAAGAGGAGATTAAGGGGGGATATGATCAACATGTACAAATATATAAGGGGTCCATATAGTGAACTTGGTGTTGAGTTATTCACTTTACGGTCAACACAGAGGAAGAGGGGGCACTCTTTACGTCTCGAGGAAAAGAGATATCATCTCCAAATACGGAAAGGTTTCTTCACAGTAAGAGCTGTGAAAATGTGGAATAGACTCCCTGCAGAGGTGGTTCTGGCCAGCTCAGTAGATTGCTTTAAGAAAGGCCTGGATACTTTCCTAAATGTACATAATATAACTGGGTACTGACATTTATAGGTAAAGTTGATCCGGGGGAAAATCCGATTGCCTCTCGGGGGATCAGGAAGTGATTTTTTTTCCCCTGCTGTAGCAGATTGGAGCATGCTCTTCTGGGGGGTTTTTTTGCCTTCCTCTGGATCAACTGTGGGTATAGAATGGGGTATATTGGATTGTACGATATATTTATTTTTATTTTTATTTCTTTTTTTTATGGTTGAACTGGATGGACTTGTGTCTTTTTTCGGCCTAGCTAACTATGTAACTATCAGCGAACCCTCGGGCCCTATTTTGTCTAAAACCTCTTAGTACTAGCAAGATACAGGCCTCAAAGAAGCAACATTGTTGGCAGATCTGCCTACAGTTAGTTTGTAATAAATCATTTCATCATATAAATCTCCTGTGCAGAAATGTTTGTGGTGATTTGTGTAAGACTCGGGTATATGTGTAGTGTACAGTGTGGTTCTACCTACCTGTTACCTAATCACAACTTCACATCAGACATTTGTACATACTAGTTGCAATGTGAACACATCTTGCATTGTTTGAGTAAATATTTAGCGACCAGTGCACCTCTTAGTTTGCTCTTGTCCAGTCTTGATATCTCTGTCTGAATGCTGCAGATACAGCATACAGTATCTTACAAAAGTGAGTACACCCCTCACATTTTTGTAAATATTTTATTATATCCTTTCATGTGAGAACACTGAAGAAATGAGACTTTGCTACAATGTAAAGTAGTGAGTGTACAGATTGTATATCAGTGTAAATTTGCTGTCCCCGCAAAATAACTCAACACACAGCCATTAATGTCTAAACCGCTGGCAACAAAAGTGAGTACACCCCTAAGTGAAAATGGCCAAATTGGGCCCAATTAGCCATTTTCCCTCCACGATGTCATGTGACTCGTTAGTGTTACAAGGTCTCAGGTGTGAATGGGGAGCAGGTGTGTTAAATTTGGTGTTATCACTCTCACTCTCTCATACTGGTCACTGGAAGTTCAACATGGCACCTCATGGCAAAGATCTCTCTGAGGATCTGAAAAAAAAGAATTGTTGCTCTACATAAAGATGGTCTAGGCTATAAGAAGATTGCCAAGACACTGAAACTGAGCTGCCGCACGGTGGCCAAGATCATACAGCGGTTTAACAGGACAGGTTCCAAAGAGAACAGGCCTCACCATGGTCCACCAAAGAAGTTAATTGCACATGCTCAGTGTCATATCCAGAGGTTGTCTTTGGGAAATAGACGTATGAGTGCTGCCAGCATTGCTGCAGAGGTTGAAGGGGTGGGGGTCAGCCAGTCAGTGCTCAGACCATACGCCACACACTGCATAAAATTGGTCTGCATGGCTGTCATCCCAGAATGAAGCCTCTTCTGACGATGATGCACAAAAAAGCCTGCAGTTTGCTGAAGACAAGCAGACTAAAGACATGGATTACTGAAACCATGTTCTGTGGTCTGATGAGACCAAGATAAACCTATTTGGTTCAGATGGTGTCAAGCATGTGTGGGGGCAACCAGGTGAGGAGTACAAAGACAAGTTTGTCTTGCCTACAGTCAAGCATGGTGGTGGGAGTGTCATGGTCTGGGGCTGCATGAGTGCTGCCGGCACTGGGGAGCTACAGATCATTGAGGGAACCATGAATGCCAACATGTACTGTGACATACTGAAGCAGAGCATGATCCCTTCCCTTCGGAGACTGAGCCACAGGGCAGTATTCCAACATGATAACGACCCAAAACACACCTCCAAGACAACCACTGCCTTGCTAATGAAGCTGAGGGTAAAGGTGATGGACTGGCCAAGCATGTCTCCAGACCTAAACCCTATTGAGCATCTGTGGGACATCCTCAAATGAAAGGTGGAGGAGCGCAAGGGCTCTAACATCCACCAGCTCCGTGATGTCGTCATGGAGGAGTGGAAGACTCCAGTGGCAACCTGTGAAGCTCTGGTGACCTCCATGCCCAAGAGGGTTAAGGCAGTGCTGGAAAATAACGGTGACCACACAAAATATTGACACTTTGGGACCAATTTGGACATTTTCACTTAGGGGTGTACTCACTTTTGTTGCCAGCGGTTTAGACATTAATGGCTGTGTGTTGAGTTATTTTGAGGGGACAGCAAATTGACACTGTTATACAAGCTGTACACTCACTACTTTACATTGTAGCAAAGTGTCATTTCTTCAGTGTTGTCACATGAAAAGATAGAATAAAATATTTACAAAAATATGAGGGGTGTACTCACTTTTGTGAGATACTGTATATGAAGAAGGGTCCTAACTCTGTGGTGCTCCCAAGGAGTGAGGAAGTAGCAAAAGAAGATGGCTCACAAGTTATGTGCTGGAACCTGCACCTAAATGACTGCTACAGAATGTCTGTTCCTGTGTATGGCATTCTGTACTGAAGGGTTCTAGAAAGGTAATTGCCCCAACGTGGACTTTATAGGCAGGTAAGGGGAGTAGGAAAGAGTATTACAAAAGGTATAAAATATAACAAAGTTTATTCGTCACAAAGTAAAAACAATTCCCAAAAGAGTGACAGTAAAATACATAGAAGCATAGCATGATGATATAAATAAATACAAAACAAGCACCCAATTCGTGAGGTAGGCTGTAGCACCGAGCCGGCCAAGATGTAATGGCCCAACAGTAAGGTGACCAGATTTTTAAAATGAAATCCGGGGACATATTTTTTTTTTTTACTAGTAATGGCAGCAATCGGTGACTCTTTGCCCATCTCCACCGCCGCCGCCCCCCTCACAGCCTGTCAAGTCGTATGCCCCGTACACACAATCTGAGTATCGTACGAATGATCGTACGGCCGATTTCGCTTAACCTCCCTGGCGGTATGATTCTGGCTGGAATTTAGTGCTGAAAGCGGTACAATTATTTTGCATGGAAATTTGGCGTTTTATATTGTAGGCTGCAATTCTTATGAATAACTCACTTAAATCTGTCCGAACCAGAGTCTAGTAGACATCCCGGGTATGATAAAGTTTGAAACACAAAATCATAAATTATAATAAAATAAAAAAATATATAAAAATGATTCAATAATGTAATCAAATCAAAAACACTGAAATTTGCTCAGTTGCAGAATATTCGCTGTCATTAAATTTATTGTTTGATGATAAATTGTGATTCTAATTTTTTATCAGTGTTTTCTAGCTGGTCTAAAATCACTTTTGACATTTTTTTTAGTATATAAAATGACATGCAGGGCACTGAGCAGACCACTAGGGACAAAGGGGGTGTTTTTTTTTGTATACAGTACTGTAATCTGTAAGATTACAGTACTGTATGTGTGTTGTGTTTTTACACTTTTTTGAATTTGGCGCCGATCTCCGCTCCCGTGCGTCGGAACGTCGCAGGGAACGGAGACCGGCACTGTGTGAATCGAGCGAGCGGGCGGCTCGCTCACACAGCGGGAGACATCGCAGGATCCAGGGGAAAAGGTAAGTAACTTCCCCCCTGCATCCTGCAAGCAAGCCCGAGTCTGGCTCGGGGTTACCGCTCCTAGCAGAAAAAACGGAACCCGAGGCAGACTCGGGAATACCGCCTAGGAGGTTAATAGTCGCAAGTAGAGATCGAAAAGCTAAATAAAGTCACGAAAATTCTCGTACGACAGAAAAAAAAACCGGAAGTGATGTCATGTGTTGTAATGTATTTGTATTGAATTTTCGGACGACAACTATACTGACTAACCGAAAATCGTACGATCGGGAATCGTACGAGGAAAATTATCGTGCATGCCGATCGAATAAGATCAGATGAACGGTCGTGATCGGCTGTCGAAAGTAGTGTACACACGATCCAAAAATCGTACGATCCTTCCTCGGATGATCGTTTTCGTACGATATTCGGATCGCGTGTACGGGCCATAACTCTCCGGTCCCCAGGTACTACTGGGTGGGAAGCAGAGGAAGATCACTCCGCCAGGGAAGGCTAGGAGATAAACAGGCAGGCGGCTGGCCGGGACTTGAGCCAAGGCAGAAGAACATGCCAGCCGAGCTGAATGAGCATGCGCCCGAAACTGAAGAAATAGTCCCTCCGCTCCAACCAGAACATGATCATCAGAAAGGGGCACAGATAATGGAAAAAATAAACCCCCATAAACTAGTAGGAGCGGCAGAGGAGGGAGGGTGCAATTCAGATTTTTTATTTTTTTTATTCTGCACGGGCTGTCTTTGAAATTGCCCCAGACCCTGTTCAAATTCCAATCTGGGGACAAAACCGGGGACAGACTTGGTCCGGGCACAGTGTCCTCAATCCGGGGACTGTCCCCGGAAACCGTGGATGTCTGGTCACCCTACCCAACAGGCTTCAAGGTGTTCACAGCTGAACCCAAAACCGAACGCATACATGATGATTACCTCTCTTGTGCACCCTTTTCTTCTCCCCTGAAGAAGGAATATACAAACATTTCCAAAATCGTTGGGTTATGGGTTCAGCTGTGAACACCTTGAAGCCTGTTGGGCCATTACTCCATCTTGGCCGGCTCAGTGCTACAGCCTACCTCACGAATTGGGTGCTTGTTATGTATTTATTTATATCATCATGCTATGCTTCTATGTATTTCCTGTCCCTCTTTTGGGAATTGTTTTTACTTTATGTGATGAATAAACTTTGTTATATTTTATACCTTTGTAATATCTTTCCCACTCCCCTTACCTGCCTATGAAGTCCATGTTGGGGCAATTTCCTTTCTAGTTGCATATTGGGATGTTGGTAGCTGTATTGGGGTTTTTTTCAGTGGTACACTAGCTCCTCCCCTTCACATTGTGCCGAAGGGTTCTGTCAGTAAGTCAATGTGCTGTTAGATGTCACTGCTATCTTGAACATTTCCAGTGCACATTCATATATTCTTTATTATTAAGGCCTAAGGCCAAGGATGTTGTGAGCAGTAGACATGTGCAATTCGTTTCGTTTTTTTTCGTTTTTTTTCGTTATTTTCGTTCGTTCGTTTTCGTACGAATGAACGAACGATTCGTTAAAATTTTTTAACGAATCGTTCGAATCGAACAAATCCGAAAATAACGAAAATCCTAAAAAAACTAACAAACTAGAAACAACGAATGTACGAATGAAACAAATCCGAAAAACGAAAACAGGAACAACGAAAATGAAAATGAACGAAAAAATTCGTACATTCGTAACTTTTTTTTTTGTTGAATTGGTAATTTTCCGTGTCTCTTACAATGGCGTTGCTTAACGTGCTTCGAATGGATTGAACGAAAAAATTCGTACATTCGTAACTTTTTTTTCTATTCGTAATTTTCCGTGTCTCTTAAAATGTAATAATAGCATACACATTACATAAAATTATGAATTATGCTCCGATTACGAATCTACGAATGTTACTAATGTACAAATAACTACGAATGCATCCGAATTTCGAATAAACGAATGAACGAAAATTAAACTAACAGAAAAACAAATCAACGAAAAAAATAACTCTTACGAATGTACGAATCGTTACGAATACGAACACCGACGACTTACGAATGTACGAATCGTTACGAATACGAACACCGACGACTTACGAATTTACGAATCGTTACGAATCAACGGAAACGAAAAAAACGAAACGAAAATAAACGATTTTTTTTCGGAAACGAAAAAAACGAAAATAAACTAATTTTTTTGTTGTGCACATGTCTAGTGAGCAGGCCTGAGGCCAGGAATTTGGCACAATATGTCAAAGGCGTTTATCTACCTGCACACGGGATGTTGTCCTATTCAAGTAGAAGTGGGATGGGAGCTTAAATTGACACTAAAGTCTTGTTTTTTTGTTAAAAAAAAAAAATTAAACATGTTATACTTACTTGCTCTGTGCAGTGGTTTTGCACAGAGCATCCCCGATCCTTCTCTTCTCAGGTCCCTCACCAGCACTCCTGGCCCCTCCCTCCCTCCTGCCGAGTGCCCCCACAGAAAGCAGCTTGCTATGGGGGCACCCAAGCCAATAATGAGAGAGCAACACCACTCCCGTTGATATGACCCCATCTCTGAAGGGTAGGTGCTGGTCCAGTCTGCGGTCTGGGTGTAACAATCAAAATATGTAAGGAAGGACGTACTCCAAGCTTCAGAGAAAAATTAGCGTTTCACAAAGAAACGCGCTTAATCATAACCCTTCTCTGAAGCTTGGAGTGTGGTTGCCTTCCTCACATATTTTGCTTGTTGCACCCAGGCCGAGCCGCTGCTCTGTGTGTCCATTCAGACACAGAGCTGTGGCTTGGCCCCGCCCCCTCTCTCTTTAATTGGCTCGTTGACATTGATTGACAGCAGCGGGAGCCAATAGCACCAACTGTGTGTCTCAGCCAAACAGTCCAGTCTCTTGTGCAACATTGCTGGATCGAGATGGGGCTCAGGTAAGTATAGAATAGAATAGAATGCATTAAGATAAAAAAAAAAACCTTCTACCTTTACAACCACTTTAAGCAGTTTGGTGCCAACTGTCAGCCACAAGCCTGATGGGGCATTTCCCTGCAACTGCATATACATAAAGGGGCAGGGATGCTTGTGACATCATTGACCACCTAATATGACCACATGCTGATTTTTGGTCAATGACATTGCCCTTATATGGCCAAAAATATAATGTCATATTTTGTCACTTATATCGCCCTAATATGGCTACATGGTGATATTAGGACAAAGTCATTGACAAAATATGGTCATGGGGCTCTATTATGGCAATGATATCATAAGCATCTCTCTCCTTTGTGTACATGCAGTTGCAGGGAAATGCCCCATGCCCCTTTGTGTACTTGCAGCGTCAGGGCAGAGAATAAGCCAGCCACAGTCTACTGGCCTGGCACTGCCAACTGCCTTCTTGGTTCGGACTGTACTCAAGCCCATCCCTATTTAGTGCTGTTTTGGAGAATTATAGGCGATGAAATATGTCAAATATTATTAAATGTGTGTCCTTTGTATATAAAACTAGTGCACAATTGTAAAAAGTAGTGAAGAAATAGGAGATGAGCATAATAAATATACAAAGACTAAATGGGTCCAGCCTTTGTAAGGCTTCGGTCTCCCAAGTGCTGCTTCTTGGCAATAGACAGTAACAGAAGACAAACGATGAGTAGTTCTGTTAGGAAAGTCTTAATTCTCATTTTGAATAGGACATAAGTTCACTTGGCGATGCCTCCTGTTTACATGCTGAGCGCCCCATGAAAGGAGAGATGGGTGGTAAGTGCTTATCTGGAGCTCTGCCATCTTGGACGATGTCAGCTTTGTATTTATCTAGTCATTCAGTACATGAAAGCTCCACATCCATTTTCTTGCCAACTGCAGTCACAGATACATCTGAGGATTGTTCTTCAGTTTAAAAGAAAATCATAAGGTATCACAGAGTACAGATTTTTGAGTTTATTTTAAACATAGAAGGCTAACAACAGAAAAAGACCAAGTGGATATACTTCTTAGTACATACTGACACTATCGGGTTGATTTACTAAAACTGGAGTGTGCAAAATCTGGTGCCGTTCTGCATAGAAACCAATCAGCATCCAGATTTTTGTTTTTGTCAAAGCCTAACCACTTGCTTATTTGGGCACTTAAACCCCCTACGGCCCAGGCCAATTTTCAGCTTTCTGCGCTGTCGCACTTTAGGCCCATACACACGATCGGACTTTTTGACAACCAACATGCAAATTATCTGTTTTGGACCAACATCCGACCGTGTGTACGCTCCATCGGACCAACTTTTTACAGGTTTCATCTGACTTTTGTTGGCTGTGCGAACGGACCAACTTTCTGCCCACAAAAGTCTGATGGACCAAAGTCCGACCGTGTGTACACAAAACCAACGGACTTTTGTACAAACCAATGCAGAACCAATGCAAAAGATCAGACAACAATACAGAAGTTGACCAAAGGTGGTGGTAAAGAGCAGAAAAACTAAGTGATTTGGTGAAAGTTGGCTGAAAAAAGTCCTGCCGTGTGTATGCAATACCAACTTGGGGCCAACGCCCTTTGGACAAAAATCCACAGGAAAGTTGGTCCACGGTCTGATCGTGTGTATGAGGCTTTTGAATGACAATTGCGTGGTCATGATACACTGTACCCAAATTAAATTTTTATCTTTTTTTTCACACAAATCAAGTTTTGTTTTGGTGGTATTTAATCTCTGTTGGGTTTTGCTCTCTGAGCTCTCTCCAAGGTGCTGTCCTGAAAGGCGATGGGAGAAAACAGTTACATAGTGTAGCACGACCCCCTTGGGGACTGCTTGGATTTACCTGCTCATCTGCACCGCCATCACCCTGGGAACATTCCAACACACCTGACACTCTGGGTTCAGACATCTCTACACCACCTTAAAGTAATAAGTCAAACCACTCAATGAATTTATATTCTATTAACGTTTACTGGACAACTCAAGGAAGATCTTTGTTACACAGAGGAGGTAATAGATCAACCGAACTCTGGACAACAGTCCTAGTTCAGTAGAGGAATTCCTTCGCAATAATACAAGTTAGGACAATTTGGAAATAACAGTATATTATATACATGTATGTACAATGAAGTACCCCTTGCACATGACCTGAAAGGATAAGCCAGAGTCAAGCATTATTCCTAGCAAGACTTGAAAACCCAGGCCGGCCTACACAACTTTTAATCCTAATCAGAGATCAATTAGACAAGAACGGTATGAGGGCCCTTTAGGTAGTAATGAGAGTGATGTCCCCGTTGCAGGCCTGATGGTCTTCACCGGCAGTCGGCGCTCGTTAACTATATTAAATAAGGTGCAACAAGAAGGCAATGGTATTTCTTGGAAAAGGTTGAAGTGACAGATGTATATGTACAGTGTTCAAATAGAGATGCAGTAAAGTGTTTCCCCAGGGTAAAGCTGTCTGTATACAGTGTCCCAGTGAAGCGACAAAGAAAGGTTTGCAAAGGTGGGCAATTGCCCTCTCACCAACGACCAGGCCGATTCAATGCCTTTTGAACAGCGGTTTCCGGAGAGGCGTCCTCGTAGCGGATCCACTCGCAATGATAATCTGCTGTGAAGCCCAAAGTGCAGGTTGTCAAACTATCAGGGTGGTGCTGGATAGAAGTCTGATGAACAGCAAGCAGTGATGGGCCCTTCTCGGCTGGGTTGGAATGTCGTACACTTCGTGGTAGGCCGCGACCTTACCGTCTCTGAACAGGGAGGTCCGTCACACATCAGGCCCAGAAGGAAGAGAGCATGGGGGGAGAGTCTCTGGCTTCTTTTATAGCTCCTCCCAGCATTCTCTCTCATAGCAAAGATCCCTGGGATATGTAGTCCGGGTGCATAATCGTACGGAGCAATTTCCATTCTGAGGAACTACTAACTCCACAATCCCTTTGATTTGGCTCACAGATATGAGGTCAGTTAGTGACGCTGGTCACTAGAGGAACAATACAGTACATGGAAATGACGGGGAATCGCTATGCTTTGCAAATATAGTCCACATTGCTACAATAGTTAGTTATAACATTTAGAAAACAGGTAATTTTTCTCCTTTATTGATGTGCATTGATGAGGCAGCACTGATGGGCTGCACTGAAGGGCACTGGTAGGTTACACTGATAGGCACTGGTTGGCAGCACTGATAGGTGGCACTGAATAGCAGCAGTGCCTCTCCCTGTTCTGGACCAATATCCCTCTGTCAGAAGCCGGTAATTGGCTTTTTTCCCCTTGCGTTGTCAGCGTTAGGGAAAAAAAACCCGTTGATTAACTATCTTTTGTTTACATCACGTGATCAGCTCTCATTGGCTGACAGCAGATCACGTGGTAAGGGGTCGGGATAGGCCCCTTACTCTGATCTGTGATCAGCTGAGTCTCATTGACTCAGTGATCACAGAGCATGCCCCTCGGGGGGACCACAGGCAGATCATACATGGGAGGATGTCTATTGAAGCCCTCCCGGCAATTAAGGCCCACGCTGTAGCCGTCATTCGGCTATAGCGCTGGCGGGAGAAGGTTAATTGAACAAACTGAAGTTAGAAGCTGATTGGCTACCATGCACAGCTGCACCAGATTTTGCACGCTCCAGTTTTAGTAAATCAACCCAAATGTACATCCAGGCAGGTTACAGAGGAAGACATGTACCAATAAATTTTAAAGGATTTTCTTTCATTATTTGGAAATCAGTTTTATTTAAGTGCTACAAAAGGCTTAAAGGGGTTGTAAAGGTTCGCGTTTTTTCACCTTAATGCATCCTATGCATTAAGGTAAAAAAACATCCAACAATACCGGCCCCCCCGTTTTACTTACCTGAGCCAGTTTACCTGCTGCGATTGCCCCCGATGTCCTCTTCGCTGCTCAGCCTGGCCGTTGATTGGCTAGAGTGGATGGATTGAAAGCAGCGCAGCCATTGGCTCGCGCTTGTGTCAATCACATCCAATGACGGGGCCGAGTGATACAGTGAGCGTATCACTGTATCACGGGAGCGTGCCCGCAAGAACTAACCACCATGCGAGAGAGCTCGCATGAAGGTGATTATTTCTTGCGGGGAGGAGCTGAAACAGCCGCCGAGGGACACGCCGAGGGACCCCAGAAGACCAGGTTCGGGGCCACTCTGCAAAACGAGCTGTACAGTGGAGGTAAGTATAACATGTTTGTTATTTAAAAAAAAAAAAATTTACCTTTACAACCCCTTTAACTTTTTATTTTTTCTTAATTTACTGCTTGAGTAACATGCCCCAAATATTTGTAAATGACCCAGTGTGGCCAAACACTTACCTTTCCATGTTACTGCTGCTCTCTCCTGCCACAGAGCATTGCTTCCCTGAACTTCCAGATAGGGGAGGGCATACACTTACACAGTGAGGAGAGGAGGAGCATGCACACTGGATAATAGGAGGATGGAGGAGAAGTGACTTGCAGCTCTAGGCAATGTCAGTGAATGGAAATACTCCAAGAGCACACAAGCAGGGTGACACCACAGGACATTGTCGAAGAAGGGGACACACCGAAGCAGCCAACAGTGGTGCCAGCACTGAGGGGACGACATGAATCAGGTGGAAGGAAGAAGATATATCTATATATATATATATATATATATATATATATATATATATATATAGAGGGTATATATATATATATATATATATACTAGAGGGTGCTATATATATATATATATATATATATAGCACCCTCTAGTGTGCTATGAGTAAGCACTACACATAGTGCAAAACGCGTCAGCTTTGTACCCCCCCCTTTTTGCTTTGCTGTGCTGTGGATTGATGTGATTCCAGTTTTTAAATAAATCATCAATGTTTTTATCTTCTTCCAGTGTGCGGCTGTCCAGAGTTCTTTTCGATACTCCAAGTCTACTGTGTTATTAGCCAGCACCTGGGGCTCCTAAACAGGAGTAGGAGCATTCGCCCTGAAGGACTATCCTGGAGCGGTGGTTATCTCTCTCTACTAAATGATAAAGAGTTCAGCCCAGGAAGAGAACACAGGAAGTTATCAGTAAGCGGTCACATATATGTGTGTGTGTATATATATATATACATACCTCCCAACATTTTGAGATGGGAATGAGGGACACCTACTGTCAAATGTATGCAGGCATATGACACGCCCCCTGCCACACCTCCTTAAAGGAGAATTAACCCAAAAAAAAGGTTAATTAAATCCACAAGGACTTTTCTTTACCTCTACTATTCCTTTATATTGGCTTTTAAAATGTACAAATGCAGAAATTTAGAAATTGTATGAAAGGTTTAGCACTGGAAAACACTTTTTTAAAGATAAAAAGTGCATTTTATACACAACTATATGGATCAGACCAAAATGAGGGACAAATGAGGGGGAAAGAGGGACAGAGGGACATTTCTCCAAATCAGGGATAGTGCCTCGAAATCAGGGACAGTTGGGAGCTATGTATCCAGCACTGGGGTCTCTGAACCCCCAGGCCTTCAAGCCTGCTCCATGCTCTACATTTCTCCTCTCTTCTCTCTCTCTCTCTTCCTTTTTCTTACTCTTTTTTTCTCCAGGAAGCATGTGGCCCCCAGCTTATATGCGAGTCCTGCCCCTGCCAATACAAGTTAATGATTGGTCCAGAGCTCTCCATAAAAGCTGCCTGACACTCCAGTCCCAAGTCCTGCCTCCCTTCCAGAATATTTCCTCTGAAAGGTTGAGGGGATCTCTCTGAGCCGAGTGTAGGTGGCCACACCCCCCTCTATTCTAAAGCCCCATACACACGGTCGGATTTTCGCATGGATTCTGTCCTATCGGACAATGTTGTCGAAAAATCCGACCGTGTGTATGCACCATCGGACAGTGTACGTCGGATTGTCCGACGGACAAAGTCCTATCTCCTGCTGGATAGATTTTTCGACAACAAAGTCCGATCACACCAAATCCGATCGTGTGTATCGAATTCCGACGGACAAAGTGCTACGCATGCTCAGATCACATTACAAGACCAAAGCTATTCGCTACTAGCCTCTACGTAGTCCCGTCGTAGGCAACAAACGTTACCACGTTCAGAATGATCAGATTTTCCGACAACTTTGTCCGACCGTGTGTACGCAACACCAACATCGGACAAAGTACGACGGACATGATCCGACCGACCTGGTCCTCGGATAATCCGAGCGTGTGTATGGGGCTTAACACTCCCTTCTCCCAAATAAACAACCAGGCCTAGAAAAAGTGCAAGGCCCTGGCTAAATTTTCCTATCACTACCTACAGAAACATACTAAGCACCCACCTAACCGCTGCTACATTACTGTTTACATAAACTTTTTATTATCACCATTATTCAGGATTTATATAGCACCCACAGTTTGTACAGTGCTTTTCAAAATATTGGAAACCGTAAAATTATAATATAAATTAAAACAGGAGGCCCGGCTCGAGGGAGCTTACAATCTTAATGGTTTGACTTGTTTTATAAAACTGAGATGATCCAGATTTCGGAGTTAGGGAGAAGCTAGGGACCCTGGCTTTTTAGTAAACAATTTTTTCCCCCCACCACAAATGCCACACCTTTTTTTGACCTGCACACAGGGTGAAAGTCATAAAAATATGAGAGGAGGAAAGTGTGCTAAGATAACAGGGTTGCTAAATTAGTATTGCAATTTCCTTTTCTCTGGGAGTCAGCAAGTTGTACAGGGGAGATTGTGTCTGATAGTAAAAGAAGCAAAGATAGGATATTCTTTATCACTGGAAGGTTTAAATATACAAAGTACAGTGGAACCTTGGATTACGAGCATAATACGTTCCAGGAGAATGCTTGTAATCCAAAGCACTCACATATCAAACCGAGTTTCCACCAAGTCTACTTAAATTGTCTCACCCTGCTCTGCAAATGCCGAGTTGCTCTCTATTTTTAGGCACTGCAGAATTTGTAGAGGCTGATCTGCTGACAGCCTTATAACGGAATTAAACCCTCCTATCCTTTACAGCCAAGGAAGCTGCTTCTGTTTGATCTAGGGCAGGGGTCTCAAACTGGCGGCCCTCCAGATGTTGAGAAAACTACCAGTCCCATCATGCCTCTGCCTGTGGGAGTTATGCTTGTAACTGTCAGCCTTGTGATGCTTCATGGGACTTGTAGTTTTGCAACAGCTGGAGGGCCACCAGTTTGAGACCACTGATCTAGGGTGACCAGACATCCCTGGTTTCCAGGGACAGTCCCTGGATTGAGGACACTGTCCCCGGACCAAGTCTGTCCCCGGTTTTGTCCCCGGATTTGAATTTAAACAGGGACTGGGGTAGACATGTGCACAACAAAAAAATTTGTTTATTTTCGTTTCGTTTTTTTCGTTTCCGAAAAAAAATCGTTTTTTTCGTTTCGTTTTTTTCGTTTCCGTTGATTCGTAACGATTCGTACATTCGTAAGTCGTCGGTGTTCGGATTCGTAACGATTCGTACATTCGTAAGTCGTCGGTGTTCGTATTCGTAACGATTTGTACATTCGTAAGAGTTTTTTTTCGTTGATTCGTTTTTTCGTTAGTTTAATTTTCGGACGCATTCGTATTTATTCGTACATTCGTAACATTCGTAACATTCGTAGATTCGTAATCGGAGCATAATTCATAATTTTATGTAATGTGTATGCTATTATTACATTTTAATAATTTACGAATCGAAAAAAAAAAGTTACGAATCGAAAAAAAAAAGTTACGAATCGAAAAAAAAGTTACAAACGTACAAATTTTTTTGTTCAATAGAGACACGGAAAATTACAAATCGAAAAAAAAAAAAAAAAAGTTACGAATCAAAAAAAAAGTTACGAATCAAAAAAAAAAAGTTACGAATCGAAAAAAAAGTTACGAATGTACAAATTTTTTTGTTCAATCCATTCGAAGCACGTTTAGCAGCACCATTGTAAGGGACACGGAAAATTACCAATTCAACAAAAAAAGAGTTACGAATGTACAAATTTTTTCGTTCGTTTTCGTTTTTCGGATTTTCTTCATTAGTACATTCGTTGTTTCTAATTCGTTTTTTTCGGATTTTCGTTGTTTTTCGGATTCGTTCGATTCGAATGATTCGTTAATCAGATTCGTACGATTCGAACGATTCGTTACGATTCGTTATTCGGATTCGTACGATTCGAATGATTCGTTCATTCGTACGAAAACGAACGAACGAAAATAACGAAAAAAAACGAAAAAAAACGAAACGAATTGCACATGTCTAGACTGGGGCAATTTCAAAGACAGCCCGTGCAGAATAAAAAAAAAAAATCTGAATTGCACCCCCCCTCCTCTGCCGCTCCTACTAGCTTATAGGGGTTTATTTTTTTACATTATTTGTGCCCCTTTCTGATGATCATATTCTGGTTGGAGCGGAGGGACTATTTCTTCTGTTTCGGGCGCATGCTCATTCAGCTCCGCTCGCATGTTCTTCTGCCTTGGCTCAAGTCCCGGCCAGCCACCTGCCTGTTTATCTCCTTGCCTTCTCTGGTGGAGTGATCTTCCTCTTCTCCCCACTCGGTAGTACCTGGGGCCCGGAGAGTAAGACTTGAGAGGCTGTGAGGCAGGCGGCGGTGGCGGAGATGGGCAAAGAGTCGCCAATTGCTGCCATTACTAGTAAAAAAAAAATATGTCCCCGGATTTCATTTAAAAAATCTGGTCTCCCTAGTTTGATCACCATTCACCAGCCATTGGATGCTTTGACTGTTTAGTTGAGGACACAAGCAAATGGGACAGCAAGCAAGGCCGACATTCCAGGAATGTAACTATATTTTTAAACTGTTAAATCAATGGGTTTAGTTCCACTTTATGATTTACTGCTTTTCAGGGGCTCAGCCCCGAGCAAGAAGAAACAGGAGCAATGCTGGAGGCAATTTACAGCACACACTAATTTTGGTAGCATAATTATTAATGTGGGTTGTATGTTCCTTGCTAAAGAACATTATTTTTATCAAGTTGTTATGAGTAAAGTTCCGCTTTAAGACCACAATCAGGTCCAGCGTATTGTAAGGCTCTCACACTGTTGTTCACGCCATGGGCTTATCACAATTTATGTTTCTTTATGTTTCTTTACCCGAATGCAAAACCTACATTAACCCCTTCATTACCCGCCCATAGTCATATGACGCCCACAAGGTGGATCTCCCATCCTGGGTGGGCATCATATGACGTCCTCCCATTCCCGGCCTCCTAGGGGACCCGGTGTCCGCCGTGCACCCGCAATTGCCCGTGAAAACAGCGGGACCGTGCGGGACCGTGGAGCTGTGTGTGTAAACACACAGCTCCACGTCCTGTCAGTGGGGAGGAGACCGATCATGTGTTCCCAGTACGGAGGAACACCGATCCGTCTCCTCCCCTTGTGAGTCCCCTCCCCCCACAGTTAGAATCACTACCTTAGGGAACATATTAACCCGTGCAGCCCCCCTAGTGTTAACCCCTTCCCTGCCAGTCACATTTACACAGTAATCACTGCTTTTTTGTAGCAACGATCGCTGTGTAAATGTGAATGGTCCCAAAAATGTTTCAAAAGTGTCCGAAGTGTCCGCCGCAACGTCGCAAAATGAATGTCGCAATGTCGCAATGAAAAAAAAATCGCAGATCGCCGCCATTACTAGTAAAAAAAAAATGCTATAAATCTATCCCCTATTTTGTAGACGCTATAACTTTTGCGCAAACTGATCAATATACGGTTATTGCGATTTTTTTTTACCAAAAATATGTAGAAGAATACGTATCGGCCTAAACTGAGTAAAAAATTTTTTTTTTTTTTAAAAATGGGATATTTATTATAGCAAAAAGTAAAAAATATTGTGTTTTTTTTTTCAAAATTGTCGCTCTTCTTTTGTTTATAGCGCAAAAAATAAAAACCGCAGAGGTGATCAAATACCACCAAAAGAAAGCTCTATTTGTGGGGAAAAAAGGACGTCAATTTTGTTTGGGTGTAACGTCGCACGACCGCGCAATTGTTAGTTAAAACGACGCAGTGCCGAATCGCAAAAAGTGCTCTGGTAAGGAAGGGGGTAAAATCGCTGAGTGCTGAAGCGGTTAAAGTGGAACTAAACCCTCCTATCTTTTTCAGCCAAGGAAGCTGCCATCTTGGCATTTGTTTGCTTTGCAACTGCCAAGATGCTGTACATGTGATCAGTTATGACACCAGCCATTTGATGGTTTGACAGTTTGGTTGAGAGCACAAGCAAATGTGACAGTTAGCATTCCCGGTATGTCATTAATATAACATTTTTTTCCACTTTAACTAGAAGAACTTGAACAAGAACAGTCCCAATTACATGGCAGTTGTATTCAAAAGCTAAAGCTTTTTTCAAAGGAAAATCAGAATGACAAGGAAAAATTTCCAAGCACGTGGTTATTAACGTACATAACTGACCCCATCTTGGGTGCTACAGAAATGGGCATCATTCACACCATGTGCAGAGACGTCAGTTTTTCTGAACGTATTCTGCAAGGGTATAAAGAAAACAATTGTATTCTGTGTGCCCTGTTCACATCACAACAATAGTATCACATGCAAAATTTTTCTGAGCAGGAATCAGCAACGTGTATGCAGTTTTCTGCATGGAAAAAAACAACTGACGTGACATCAACATTGTGATGTGAACAGGGCACATTAAAAACATGCATGAAAACTGAGATCAACATGCATAAAAACTCACTGAAACACGCATGCCTAATGTATAACATATGTGCTTGTGCTACAAACCTATACTACAACCTTTTTCTTATCTATTAATAACAAACCATCCAACTTCTGGAGTAAAATAGGCCGTAGCAGCCATTAATTTATTGAACCAAAAATGTATAAATATCAATAAAATAGATATATCTTTAAATAACGTAAACATTAAAGCGGAAGTAAACCCATCGATTTAACAGTCTAAAAAAAAAGGCATGCCGTGAATGCTAACTGCACATTGGCTGTGCTCTCAACCAAACAGTCAAACCATCCAATGGGTGGTGTCATAACGGATCACATGTGCAGCACTGTGGCAGTTGAAGATTAAACAGAGGCAAAGATGGCAGCTTCCTTGGCTGAAACCGATAGGGGGGTTTACTTCCACTTTAACAAACAAAAACAAACATTAGTTATGACAAATATCAGCTCCTTCTAGTGTTGGTCTTTGCAGGTCCACCAATAACAAATCATCTGTATCCAAAATACGACACTGCGGTCCCTCTGACGTGGGTTATTAGGCCTCAAGCCGACAGGCTGACTCAAAGACACCCACCTACCGCAGTGCCCCCATACCCAATTTCCAGCTAACCTCGGTTAACTCGGGTTCCACCCTCAGGACCCATATCACCGCCAGATCCTGACTCTGCATTCCGAAATCTCTTCCTTC
This sequence comes from Lithobates sylvaticus, assembly GCA_028564925.1. Taxonomy (NCBI): domain Eukaryota; kingdom Metazoa; phylum Chordata; class Amphibia; order Anura; family Ranidae; genus Lithobates; species Lithobates sylvaticus. The sequence goes on from CM053031.1 coordinate 33,462,304, forward strand.
ACCCGCAAAGACCAAACTCCAGCCACTGCCACGACATTTGACTGTTCTTGTCCTGCAAAAGGAAACAAAAAACACACACAACACGCAAAAGAAAAGACCAACCTGCACCTAATACCACCTAGTCCTAGGGAGGGAGTGCAGGAACTTTTTTGGCGCTCTGCTGCCTGGGGAGGGCTGGGTCTACCTTTCCCTATGTATAAACCCCTCCCCCCTGTTTCCCAGTCCAATCCTAACCCCTCTAACAACTGGCCACTGACTGCAATGTTAACACAGTCATGCCAGCCCTATGCCTAAGTGTTTTTTAACCCTAGCGGCGCTGGCCTTTTCTTGAAAAACTGTTTTTCCTTCAGTTTTCATGCACGTATAGGCCATATGGTAGACTTCACATGGTGTTGCTCAGATTTCCTCACTTTAAAGTGTTACTAAACCCACAACAGTAAAGTCAGTCTGTAGATGCAGTAAAGCATTTGTGTAAAAAGACTGTTTGATACTGTCTCAGCTGATTCTCCCCTTCTTCCACTGTCCCCAATCTATCTCTGGATAGTGCGGACCCTTCTAACGACACACGGAGGTGGTGTCCTGGACAGGTGGCTCGGGAGCAAGAGAGGACAGTGGCAGAGTACTGCCAATCTCTACGAGAAGAACAACAGGTCACAGCCAAGAGTGCTGGTGAGTGACACACAGTCAGGAGAGGACTGGGGAGGCACGCCTGAGAGGACTAGGAGATAGCAGTCTGAGGTGGGTGCAGAGCCAGTGGAGTGGACTGTGGTGGCACGGGCAGTGGAAAGAGGCAGCTGCAGCCAGGAGGGCTGGCAGGGCTTGACAATGTGGTACTGGGAGCAGTAGCAACGTGGACAGCTAGCACTGGGATTTTCTACATTTTGCTACACCAAAGGGGCCAGCAGTCCCTGCCTGCAAAGGGCATACAATTTAGGCCTGGCTAAGCCAGTGTCAGGCCTACAAATCGATGCTAGCTGGTCCAGGGAAGTGCAAGCAAGTGATGTGCTGGAGGTGTTGAGGAGAGATAATCTGCAAGCAAGTGAAGTGCTGGTGTGATGTGCTGGAGTTGTATATACCAAGGTGTATATAGTTTGTCCCATGTATTTTTCTGCAATCATATGGGCATCTCATGAATATCCCATCCCCATCCTAGTTTATTCCCCTCAATAAAAATACAAACAAAGTTCAAGGACTGGTTTTCTGTCTGAGGATGAATGAGAACTGTGTGCCTGGCTGGACAGGGTGACAAACCGCTATATGTGTAGTGTAGAGACCAGATATAGTGAATGCAGGGTCCTGGGTTTAGTAACACTTTAACTTGATTCCATTCCACAGGCTCAATGGCCAACCGCATTGGTTCCCCCCCAAGTGGGAAACGATCCTGCTGGAAAAAAAATTCTCCATTCTTTCTCTCCATTCATAGCTCCTCCCTCCATTAAATATCTCAGGGGCTGAGCCACACACCCAGGAAGATGGGACCACCCTAGGGGGAAGTCATTTCTTGTTGAGCACTGAAGAGTGAATAGAAACTTCACAAGTATTGAGGGCCAAGCATCTGTCAATTTAAAGGAGAGTTCCAGGCTTTTTATGTTTATTAAAAGTCAGCAGCTACAAAAAGTGTAGTTGCTGACTTTTAATAAACAGAAACTTACCCGTTCCACGGTCCAGCAATGCGGCCGAACGGGGTGTCGCTCCTCTCCCCCTCCTCTCCGTCGACGCCCCCATTGCCACTCTGGGCCCCCGGCCGTGACAGCTTTCAGCTTCACGGCCGGGCATGCCCGGCGCATGCACGAGTCGCGCTGCGCTCCCGCAGTGGACAGGCGATCCCCTGGGACCTGTCACGTGTCCCAGAAGATCGCCTAGAGGGAGGGGCCGCCTAAGGCGAAAGGAGGAGTCGCCTTGGCGGTCCCTGGGCGGAAGGAGCAAGTGGGACAGGGAGTAGCCCCTCCTAATGAAGCCCCCACTCCCCCCCAAAAAAAATTACATGCTAAATGTGGCATGTAAGTGGGCGAGGAGTGCTTAAAGAGGAAGTAAACCCTCTTTTACAACTTTAGCTTACAGGTAAGCCTATATTAAGGCTTACCTGTAGCTAACAAGGATATCTCCTAAACCTGCACGGTTTAGGAGCTATACCTGTATTTGCATGTGCCGACGTCATGCGGCACATGCGCACTTGGGACAACTGAAGCAACGGCGCTATATATGCCGATGCTTCAGTTGTTACTATGCCGCTCTCGTGCGCATGCGCGTGACGTCATCGCGGCTCCGGCAAATCACAGCGCCGGAGCCGCGATACCCGGAAGTCACTCCGGGAGAAGATGACGGCGGTCGGAGGGGGAGAAGAGGACCGATGCCGAGGCTTCGATCTCAGTTAAGTGATACATAATTAGCTAGTATGCTATGTCTCCCGCCGGCAGTTCACACTGCCCTATGCGAGCTGCTGGGGGTGTCAATGAAATGTTAATGACACCCCCATAGCAGCTCGCATATCGCAGTGCGATCAGCAAACTCGGACAGGAATCGGATCGCATGGTGAGAACACCATGCGATCCGATTCTGCTGCGGACCGAAAAAAAGGGTCCTGTCCGATTTTGGGCCGAATGCGTTGCGAACTCAGCCATACTATCTGTATGGCTGAATTTGCATCGCACAGAGATCGCATATGATTTGAACTGCAGTGCGGTGCGAATCATATGCGATCTCCCGCACCGCAGCAGTGTGAACCGGGCCTAAAGCAGAAGTTCCATTTTTGGGTGGAACTCCGCTTTAACTGAAGACCAGGAAACCAAAACTACTTACAAAATCAACTATTGCCATACTGTAAAATAAGCCTATAGTAAGTAGACCTATTTTAGGGTACCAAATTCATTGAATGTGGGTTTCTGAGTAGAAACTGACCAGGCCTGAAAAAAGACATGCGAGTGAACCAGAGGAGTCTGGGAACGCATCGCGGCAGCCAAGCTGTTTCCTAAGTGGCCTCAAAAATGCCGCTTATTGTCCTCCACTAAGGAGGCAAGCTGAGCCTTCCCTGCCCTTATAAACTGCTCACAATGTGACCGAGGAAACCTTAGGAAGAATAACTGTCGATGATGTAAACCTTAAGAGCCACAGAACATCTTTTGTCAACAGGTCTCCTTGGCGATCAGACAGTGGAGAGGCAGTCTGGAATCTGCTGTTCTAAAGGACCCCGGGAGTGTAGGTGGACGGCATACTAATCGTAACCTTACCAAGCCAACAATGATTTTCATTAACATTTGGAGGTCTTCGGGGGATCTTTGTGTAAAGGAATTAAGAAAAAATGAGCAAAGATTTATCAAGGGGAAGTTGCAAGGCCACCAGCATTTTATAGCGCGTTTAATCGGCCAGATATTTAAGACGTTTTTAATCAAAAGTTTAAGCCCAGGTCTGCGCATTCCATTGGCCGTGATATAAAAAAGCGAACCGTGGAGAATTTTTGTTTTATAGTTAGACCATTGAAGGCAGTAATAGGGGGCAGCCAGCTGTAGGATAGTATTGTAACAATAACAATTAGCAAAAAGAATGTGTATTTTGAGTCAGTTTTTAAAATGATCTTATGTATTTGCTACACAGATTAAAAAAAATCAGTCTTCAGGAATAGATGGAGTGGAGCCTACCTGCTCAGGGCTTTGGTTTTTCATTCAGGTATAGCTGTCCTGCGCCAGTCAGCCTCACCCACTGTGGTTGGTAATTTGATGATCTGAGAACACTTGCTAGTGATGCAGGAAATAAAGTCTTAAACACACCCTTTGCATGACTATGAAACGTTTCTCATAGTCTTTAACCGCTTAAGCACCGGGCGATTTTACCCCCTTCCTCACCAGTGCACTTTTTGCGATTCGGCACTGCGTCGCTTTAACTAACAATTGCGCGGTCGTGCGACGTTACACCCAAACAAAATTGACGTCCTTTTTTTTTCCCACAAATAGAGCTTTCTTTTGGTGGTATTTGATCGCCTCTGCGGTTTTTATTTTTTGCGCTATAAACAAAAGAAGAGCGACAATTTTGAAAAAAAAACACAATATTTTTTACTTTTTGCTATAATAAATATCCCATTTAAAAAAAAAAAGTTTTTACTCAGTTTAGGCCGATACGTATTCTTCTACATATTTTTGGTAAAAAAAATCGCAATAAGCGTATATTGATCGGTTTGCGCAAAAGTTATAGCGTCTACAAAATAGGGGATAGATTTATAGCATTTTTTTTTTTTTTTACTAGTAATGGCGGCGATCTGCGATTTTTTTTGTGACTGCGACATTGCGGCGGACACTTCAGACACTTTTGACACATTTTTGGGACCATTCACATTTACACAGAGATCGTTGCTATAAAATTGCAGTGATTACTGTGTAAATGTGACTGGCAGGGAAGGGGTTAACACTAGGGGGCGCTGCAGGGGTTAATATGTTCCCTAAGGTAGTGATTCTAACTGTGGGGGGAGGGACTCACAAGGGGAGGAGACCGATCGGTGTTCCTCCGTACTGGGAACACATGATCGGTCTCCTCTCCACTGACAGGACGTGGAGCTGTGTGTTTACACACACAGCTCCACGGTCCCGCGCGGTCCCACATGGTCCCGCTGTTTTCACGGGCAATCGCGGGTGCCCGGTGAACATCGCGGCCGCCGGGCACGCGCACCGGGTCCCGATCGGCGGGGAATGGGAGGACGTAATATGACGCCCACCCAGGATGGGAGATCCACCTTGTGGGCGTCATATGACTATGGGCGGGTAATGAAGGGGTTAAAGGGTCACAAAAGGGTCACTTTTAAAATAACAAACATCCTATACTTACCTCCACTGTGCAGCTCGTTTTGCACAGAGTGGCCCCGAACCTGGTCTTCTGGGGTCCCTCGGCGGCTGTCCCAGCTCCCTCCCGCAAGAAATCCACAACTTCATGCAGGCTCCCTTGCATGCTGTGGAGTGCTCGCGGGCGCGCTCCCGTGATACAGCTGGCAGCTATAGCCGCTCGCTGAATCACTCGGCCCCGCCCCCCGGCATGCCACGTCATTGAACGTCATTCAAATACCACCAAAAGAAAGCTCTATTTGTGGGAAAAAAAGGACGTCAGTTTTGTTTGGGTAAAACATCGCACGACCGCGCAATTGTCAGTTAAAGAGACGCAGTGCCGAATTGAAAAAAGTGCTCTGTTCAGGAAGGGGGTAAATTCTTCCGAGGCTGAAGTGGTTAAATATCTGGCACATTGGCAAAAGTCCTGGGATTGCATGGGAGTGTTATCATCCCGCATCAGCCAATCAAGGCACCTGAAAACTGGCACTGGGAAGAAGCTGGGCAGAAGATGCCCATAAGGGACTTCGGGGACGTTGGGACATAAAGTAGATGAGAATTTATGCCTTTAATTCCTCTTTAAAGCGTATCTAAAGTAATATACTTAGATGTGTTGGCTGCATTTGTTTTCTTTTTTTTCAAGCTTTGTTCTCTTTTTGTTTACCTGGTGACCTTTACCATAACACACTTTCTGTCCTAGGGTGACAACGCACACTCGTTGTACTGCATCTATGGAGGAGTTGTCACTTTAAGATAGGAAGTGTCATAGAGCTACATGACTCCTCCCACTCTTCTCATCTCAATAACATAGGGAGGAAGTGTTATGTAGTTTACAGAGTAGAATTGTGCATATGTGATAACAATAATGCTTGAGATGCGACTGCAAAGGACATAGGTAAGCACTGGATTTCTGGCAGGATCACCAGGTATTTTCTTTCACTTATCAATCAGCTAAATTGCTTTCAATGGTATACTAAATCGACCTAAAGGGAGCGACCAAGAGTTCATTGTTGGGGTTTATGTACACTTTAAGAGCCAATAATAAACAGTTTAATAAGAATAAAAACAATGGAAATGTTGGTGAAACTTTTGGACATTTTCCATAATATTTGATATATTTGGACAGTGTTTCAAGGGAGGAAAAATATTTAAAAAAAAAGCAAAAAAACAAACAAAACAAAAAACAAAACAAGAAACTGGAGCAATAAAAACCCCCAGAACTAAAACTAAAACCAGACAATAAAAAAACAAACCAAACAAAAAGCGGAATATTACTTGATTTATTTTGATGAGTCAAGGGTTCTTCCAAGTCAACTTGAAATGCAGAACTCATTTTCATACTCTACACAGCATCAAAACAAAAAACAAAAAAGGGTGGTAAAAGCGAGACAATATTGTTACTTTATAATTCCAAAGAATGAAGTCATTATTTAGAAACACAAAAAAAAGAAGAATTTGAAATATTAAATTCTGTATATTGTCCCATGCTTTGTTGTTTAACCGCTTGTCTACCGGGCAATTTTTTGTTAGAAAATAATTTAACCACTTCAGCCCCGCAAGAATTTACCCCCTTCCTGACCAGAGCACTTTTTGCGATTCGGCACTGCGTCGCTTTAACTGACAATTGCGCGGTCGTGCTACGTGGCTCCTAAACAAAATTGACGTCCTCTTTTTCCCACAAATAGAGCTTTCTTTTGGTGGTATTTGATCGCCCCTGTGGTCTTTATCTTTTGCGCTATAAACAAAAAAAGAGCGAAAAAAACATAATTTTTTACATTTTGCTATAATAAATATCCCCAAAAATATATAAAAAAATAATGTTTTCCTCAGTTTTTTAGGCCGATATACGTATTTTTCTACATATTTTTGGTAAAAAAAAAATCGCAATAAGCGTTTATTGATTGGTTTGCGCAAAAGCTATAGCATTTACAAAATAGGGGATAGTTTTATGGCCTGCATGTGTGGTGTAATTTATATTTACTTTAAAGTGCATGCCCTACTCTATGTGTTTGCATTAGGGTCACATGCCTGATGAAGGGGTCCTGCATGGCTCCGAAACGTTGCACTTCTTTGCTGTGATCGTTCTTCGATTAAAAAACTATTGGACTTTATCTGAATATCTGTGGTGTGTTGGCAAATTTGTACACTTTTCTATGATGGTTCTAGTTTCCAGCTGTTTGTTGCCACAGCACCCATTATTCTCAAGCTTATTCCAGGAATGTGTGCAATAGGAATAGGGGGCACGCACGCGCCATGTCGCTGGGGACCCGATGCGCGTGCCCGGCGGCCGCAATGTCCGCCGAGCACCCGCGATTGCCCAGTAACTGAGCAGGACGTGGATCTCTGTGTGTAAACACACAGATCCAGGTGCTGTCAGAGGAGAGGAGTACCTTCCTTGTACATAGGGACACCGATCGGTCCCCTCCCCCAGTCAGTCCCCTCCCCCCACAGTTAGAATCACTCACATAGGGAACATATTAACCCCTGCAGCGCCCCCTAGTGTTAACCCCTTCCCTGCCAGTCACATTTACACAGTAATAAATGCATTTTTATAGCACGGATCGCTGTATAAATGTGAATAGTCCTAAAAATTTGTCAAAAGTGTCCGATATGTCCGCCGCAATGTCGCAGTCACAATAAAAATCGCAGATCGCCGCCATTATTAGTAAAAAAAAAAAATAATAGTAAAAATGCTATAAATGTATGCCCTATTTTGTAGACGCTATAACTTTTACGCAAACCAATCAATATACGCTATTTTTTTTACCAAAAATATGTAGAAGAATACGTATCGGCCTAAACTGAGGAAAAAATTTGTTTAAAGAAAAAAAAAATATATTTATTATAATAAAATGTAAAAAATATTGCTTTTTTTCAAACTTGTCCCTCTTCTTTTGTTTATAGCGCAAGAAATAAAAACTGCAGAGGTGATCAAATACCACCAAAAGTAAGCTCTATCTGTGGGGAAACATTTTTATTTGGGTACATTGTTGCATGACCGCGCAATTGTCATTCAAAATGCAACAGCACTGAAAGCTGAAAAATGGCTTGGTCAGGAAGGCGGTGTTCGTGCCTGGTAGGCAAGTGGTTAAAGGACAAATTACTGAAGTTTGAAGTTATAACTTCCAACCAGTAATTTCACAGTAAATAAATAAATAATTATGTTATAACATATAGCATAATATAAGATTTAGCTTGATTAAAACTGTACCTTTTCAGCAAGCAGCAGATTCTCATTCTGCCCCTTAACTGTGTAAGAAAACCATGGGATTGTGGCTAAATCTTATACCCATAAACAAATGCTTTTTCCTTCTAGTTAAGGAGGGCTGGGCTGGAAGGGAGCGTTTGTCTTTTAGACACATTCCCCCTTCTATGACACTGCAGTGAGAGGACAGCCTCCACTGCAGCATTTTTATTGGACATCTTGTTCCAATGGTGCTTTGCCATTGGTTCAAGGCTCCAAGCTGTCCATTAAGCTCAGTGCCTCTGGCAAGAAGCTAGAGGCACTGTGAGCTCATCCTCTCAGTCTGCTGCAAATAGAGTGTGCCAGCTTAAACGGGGCGCTCTGTATGTAGCTTCTGACAGGCTGCACAAGAAGCCCCGTATCTCTGGAACTATAGGTGTCAGGAGCCCCACATTTGACCAGTGGTGGGCAGTGTTGGTCATCTTACTTTAAAAAAGTAATTAGTTAAGTTACAAATTACTTCTCCCAAAAAGTAATGGCGTTAGTAACTCAGTTACTACATTGGAAAAGTAATTAGTTACGCAGCAAAGTAACTGACTTTTTTTTAAAATATTCTATATGTGTAACTAAGGGGCGGGTCTAGTATTACTGTAAGCAAGGGGCGCATTTATTATTATTGTTATATATCGTGTAACCAAGGGGCTGCTCTATTATTACTCTAACCAAGGGGCAGATCTGTTATAGCGTGTAAGCAAGTGGCGGGTCTATTATTATTATATTGTGTAAGAGGCGGATGGCTACAGAAGAGGGCGAATGTTAAATTAATGGGCAGAGCTCAATATATAACAATAATAATAAATGCGCCCCTTGGTTACAGTAATACTAGACCCGCCCCTTACTTACACGATAGACGCCCCTTGCAGAGTAGCACGAGCATCGGGAGCGTGCGGCATCGCCTCGTACAATTACATTTAACTGCGCCTGCGCGGTGTAGAGTTCACTCAGAGCTCTTTAGATTCGGCAATTTTCAGAAGCTCCGTAGTCCTTCGTACTGCGCAAGCCCTGCGCCTGTGCAGTACAGGGGGTCCTTATCCGGTGGGGGAACTTTTTCGGCAGGACACCGGAATTACACTACTGCCATCTAGTGGCGGTAGATGTAATTGGGGTAACTAAGCCAAAGTAATGGGAACTGAGTTACCATGAGGGGAAAAGTAATCAGTTAGATTACTCGTTACCCTCTAAAGTAACTGCGTTAGGTAACTCAGTTTATTTTAACTCAGTTACTTACATCACTGGTGGTGGGGTAGGACTTCAGCTATCTACCCCCCAAATTTGAAGTCGCTTCCTATGGTGGAACACCTGTGGGCTTGATCTCAGGCTGGGCTATGTGTATCAGCCCCACCCCCTGCTCTTTGCTTACAGGATTTGATTGACAGCAGCAAGAGCCAGTGGTAGCTAGCAGAGAGAGAGAGAGCTGTTGCAGACAGTCACCTTCGCACCTTCAGAACCCTGCAAAAGTAAACCCCTTGAATACCGGGACATTTATTAAGGTACCGTGGTAGACAAGGGGTTAATCCATGCATCTGCATCCCAAGGAAATAAAGCATAAACATTAGCGCTATACAATGTTAAATCACAGTAATTACAGTCTTATGTTTTGGGCAAGACAAATCAGTTATATGAAAGAATTTTTGGCAGGTTGGGACTTTTGGACGGCAATCTCTAAAAATGATGCCAAAATGAGGTGCAGCCTTCATTGTCTAATAGATCCCATCTGAACGTGTTGCCAGGCAACGCTCACTACGATCGCATTAGGCTCCAAAAAAAAAATCCATTGTACAAAGGTAGCGACTTTATTACTGTACACTAATATACTCTGGGGGAATCCCGCACAATAATCCATTGCACATACGTTTCTGATGTGTGATTCCCTCCTTTGTTTGAAGTTTATAAGGCGGGGATCAGAGAAATCTGATGAAAAATTTTTGCTTGTACAGATCACAGTTTGGCAAACATTAGACAGTAAATATCAATTTTCTTTTAAGTGCAAGCTGTAATGAAGGCAGTATATTCCATAGCCGTGTGGGTGACGCTAATGTTTTGGCCGCGAAACAAGGGGGTTCTCCGCTTTCTGGATCTCTAGGTTTGATCAGGTTGTTCGTTCTCCCCCTTCAATCGGAAAAAAAAATTATTTTATGTATTGGGAAAGGTCGAATGTGTTTTCACTTTTCATTTTTAACCTCTTGCCAACCGCATAACACATGTACACCAAACAGCCATAACATTATAGGTAAAGTGAATATCTCATGATATTTCCTCCCCTACGTGCCACTTCCCCTGATCTCTCTGGCAATATCAACGGCTCAACTATCAACTTGTCCCTAGACATGGGAGCCGTAAAAAAATTAGTTTCGTTTCGTTTTATTTCGTATTCAAAAAAATTCGCAATTCGTAATTCGTGTACGAAATTTAATTAGGATTCGTACGAAATACGAATTTCGTACGAATGGTTACAAATCGTTAATATCGTTACGAATTGTTACGAATATCGACACTCTACGAATATAATTTCAACTAATATGAAAGAAATTATAACGGATATAACGAATGATTCGAATGAATTCGAGATTCAGTATATCGAATCGTTACGAATCGTTACGAATCGTAACGAATACCGACACTCTACGAATAATAACTAATTATCCGAAAACGTATTAACGTTACATAACACAAGTCTATAAATGTCTATTGTTCACCAATCACTCAGAGGAAGTACGAAATCCGAAATTTCATTTACAAATACGAAATTTCGTATTTCGTACTTCCTCTGAGTGATTGGTGAACAATAGACAATAGACTTATGTGTTATGTAATGTTAATATGTTTTTGGATAATTCGTTATTATTCGTAGAGTGTCGATATTCGTTACGATTAGTAACGGTTCGTAACGATTCGATATACTGAATCTCAAATTCATTCGAAGCATTCGTTATATCCGCTATAATTTCTTTCATATTAGTTGAAATTCATCATTTGGTAGTTTGGATTCGGATAATTTGGATCCGAAATTCGTAAACGAAATGTCGTATTTCGTACAGAATTCGTATTCGTAAAAAATTTGTAATTCGGATTCGTACGAATGTACGAATTTCGAAAAAATTCGTACGAATTTCCAATTCGTACGAAACTAATCGCACATGTCTACTTGTCCCCCCACGCCAAGGTCCTAAGTGTAATCCTGGACTCGGAACTAACCTTTCGTCCCCACATCCTATCACTATCCAAAATTTGCCGCCTCAACCTCCGTAACATCTCCAAGATACGTCCCTTCCTGACCAATGTCACCACAAAGCTTCTATTCCACTGCCTGGTAATCTCTCGCCTCGACTACTGCAACTCCCTCCTTTTGGCTTACCTCTAAATAGGTTATCCCCACTTTAGTCCATCATGAACGCTACAGGCTTGTCCACCTTACAAACTGCTCAGGGTCTGCTACCCCTCTCTGCCAATCCCTCCATTGGCTGCCACTCAACTAGGGATGGGCCCGGTGCTCGATGCGAACCCACGTTCGCATCGAGCACCGGGCGTTCGCTCGCTCGGCGAGCCCAGAACTATTTTGGCCGCTCGCATCACGTTCGTGTGTTGCGTGCGGCCCCGCAATGCATTGCGGCCGGCGCGGCCGGCGCAGTGCATTGCTGGCTGATGATTGGCCAAGCATGCACTGTGACCCCGCATGCTTGGCCAATCACAGCCCCGGAAACTCGAAGAGCCATAATTGGCTACAGGCAGGACGCCTGTAGCCAATTACAGCTCAGGGGCTGTAGTACACGCCCCCCCCTATAAAAGGCCGCCACGCCGTCTGCGCCGGTCACATGCTGTTCCGGCGCAGATTGAGCAGGCTGATTCTGTGACACTCTGCTCGATTTAGTTAGGTAGAGAGATTCACTTACAGAAATTGAGTTAGATAGATTCAGTTACAAAGATTGATTGAGAAAGAGGGGCTTGTAGTGTGTTCGTGGCAGGCAGGCAGAGCTCCTATATTTTGTTACCAGAAGCACCTATAGGACTTGTAGTGTGTTCGTGGCAGGCAGGCAGAGCTCCTATATTTTGTTACCAGAAGCACCTATAGGACTTGTAGTGTGTTCGTGGCAGGCAGGCAGAGCTCCTATATTTTGTTCCCAGAAGCACCTATAGGACTTGAAGTGTGTTAGTCCCATCACACACACAGAGCTATATTTTGTTCCCAGAAGCACCTATAGGACTTGAAGTGTGTTAGTCCCATTACACACACAGAGCTATATTTTCTTCCCAGAAGCACCTATAGGACTTGAAGTGTGTTAGTCCCATCACACACACAGAGCTATATTTTGTTCCCAGAAGCACCTATAGGACTTGAAGTGTGTTAGTCCCATCACACACACAGAGCTATATTTTGTTCCCAGAAGAACCTATAGGACTTGAAGTGTGTTAGTCCCATCACACACACAGAGCTATATTTTGTTCCCAGAAGCACCTATAGGACTTGAAGTGTGTTAGTCCCATCACACACACAGAGCTATATTTTCTTCCCAGAAGCACCTATAGGACTTGAAGTGTGTTAGTCCCATCACACACACAGAGCTATATTTTCTTCCCAGAAGCACCTATAGGACTTGAAGTGTGTTAGTCCCATCACACACACAGAGCTATATTTTGTTCCCAGAAGCACCTATAGGACTTGAAGTGTGTTAGTCCCATTACACACACAGAGCTATATTTTCTTCCCAGAAGCACCTATAGGACTTGAAGTGTGTTAGTCCCATCACACACACAGAGCTATATTTTGTTCCCAGAAGCACCTATAGGACTTGAAGTGTGTTAGTCCCATTACACACACAGAGCTATATTTTCTTCCCAGAAGCACCTATAGGACTTGAAGTGTGTTAGTCCCATCACACACACACAGAGCTATATTTTGTTCCCAGAAGCACCTATAGGACTTGAAGTGTGTTAGTCCCATCACACACACAGAGCTATATTTTGTTCCCAGAAGCACCTATAGGACTTGAAGTGTGTTAGTCCCATTACACACACAGAGCTATATTTTCTTCCCAGAAGCACCTATAGGACTTGAAGTGTGTTAGTCCCATCACACACACAGAGCTATATTTTGTTCCCAGAAGCACCTATAGGACTTGAAGTGTGTTAGTCCCATCACACACACAGAGCTATATTTTGTTCCCAGAAGCACCTATAGGACTTGAAGTGTGTTAGTCCCATCACACACACAGAGCTATATTTTGTTCCCAGAAGCACCTATAGGACTTGAAGTGTGTTAGTCCCATCACACACACACAGCTATATTTTGTTCCCAGAGGCACCTATAGGACTTGAAGTGTGTTAGTCCCATCACACACACAGAGCTATATTTTCTTCCCAGAAGCACCTATAGGACTTGAAGTGTGTTAGTCCCATCACACACACAGAGCTATATTTTGTTCCCAGAACCACCTATAGGACTTGAAGTGTGTTAGTCCCATCACACACACAGAGCTATATTTTGTTCCCAGAAGCACCTATAGGACTTGAAGTGTGTTAGTCCCATCACACACACAGAGCTATATTTTGTTCCCAGAAGCACCTATAGGACTTGAAGTGTGTTAGTCCCATTACACACACAGAGCTATATTTTCTTCCCAGAAGCACCTATAGGACTTGAAGTGTGTTAGTCCCATCACACACACAGAGCTATATTTTGTTCCCAGAAGCACCTATAGGACTTGAAGTGTGTTAGTCCCATCACACACACAGAGCTATATTTTGTTCCCAGAAGCACCTATAGGACTTGAAGTGTGTTAGTCCCATCACACACACAGAGCTATATTTTGTTCCCAGAAGCACCTATAGGACTTGAAGTGTGTTAGTCCCATCACACACACAGAGCTATATTTTGTTCCCAGAGGCACCTATAGGACTTGAAGTGTGTTAGTCCCATCACACACACAGAGCTATATTTTCTTCCCAGAAGCACCTATAGGACTTGAAGTGTGTTAGTCCCATCACACACACAGAGCTATATTTTGTTCCCAGAAGCACCTATAGGACTTGAAGTGTGTTAGTCCCATCACACACACAGAGCTATATTTTGTTCCCAGAAGCACCTATAGGACTTGAAGTGTGTTAGTCCCATCACACACACAGAGCTATATTTTGTTCCCAGAGGCACCTATAGGACTTGAAGTGTGTTAGTCCCATCACACACACAGAGCTATATTTTCTTCCCAGAAGCACCTATAGGACTTGAAGTGTGTTAGTCCCATCACACACACAGAGCTATATTTTGTTCCCAGAAGCACCTATAGGACTTGAAGTGTGTTAGTCCCATCACACACACAGAGCTATATTTTGTTCCCAGAAGCACCTATAGGACTTGAAGTGTGTTAGTCCCATTACACACACAGAGCTATATTTTCTTCCCAGAAGCACCTATAGGACTTGAAGTGTGTTAGTCCCATCACACACACAGAGCTATATTTTGTTCCCAGAAGCACCTATAGGACTTGAAGTGTGTTAGTCCCATCACACACACAGAGCTATATTTTGTTCCCAGAAGCACCTATAGGACTTGAAGTGTGTTAGTCCCATTACACACACAGAGCTATATTTTCTTCCCAGAAGCACCTATAGGACTTGAAGTGTGTTAGTCCCATCACACACACAGAGCTATATTTTGTTCCCAGAAGCACCTATAGGACTTGAAGTGTGTTAGTCCCATCACACACACAGAGCTATATTTTGTTCCCAGAAGCACCTATAGGACTTGAAGTGTGTTAGTCCCATCACACACACAGAGCTATATTTTGTTCCCAGAAGCACCTATAGGACTTGAAGTGTGTTAGTCCCATTACACACACAGAGCTATATTTTCTTCCCAGAAGCACCTATAGGACTTGAAGTGTGTTAGTCCCATTACACACACAGAGCTATATTTTCTTCCCAGAAGCACCTATAGGACTTGAAGTGTGTTAGTCCCATCACACACACAGAGCTATATTTTGTTCCCAGAAGCACCTATAGGACTTGAAGTGTGTTAGTCCCATCACACACACAGAGCTATATTTTCTTCCCAGAAGCACCTATAGGACTTGAAGTGTGTTAGTCCCATCACACAGAGCTCCTCTATTTTCTTTGCAGAAGCACCCATAGGACTTCTAGTGTGTTAGTGGCATCACACAGAGCTCCTATATATTCTTCTCAGCAGCACCCACAGGACTTCTAGTGTGTTAGTGGCATCACACAGAGCTCCTCTATTTTCTTTGCAGAAGCACCCACAGGACTTCTAGTGTGTTAGTGGCATCACACAGAGCTCCTCTATTTTCTTTGCAGAAGCACCCACAGGACTTCTAGTGTGTTAGTGGCATCACACAGAGCTCCTCTATTTTCTTTGCATAAGCACCCACAGGACTTCTAGTGTGTTAGTGGCATCACACAGAGCTCCTCTATTTTTTTTGCAGAAGCATCCACAGGACTTCTAGTGTGTTAGTGGCATCACACAGAGCTCCTCTATTTTCTTTGCAGAAGCACCCACAGGACTTCTAGTGTGTTAGTGGCATCACACAGAGCTCCTCTATTTTCTTTGCAGAAGCACCCATAGGACTTCTAGTGTGTTAGTGGCATCACACAGAGCTCCTATTTTCTTCTCAGCAGCACCCACAGGACTTCTAGTGTGTTAGTGGCATCACACAGAGCTCCTCTATTTTCTTTGCATAAGCACCCACAGGACTTCTAGTGTGTTAGTGGCATCACACAGAGCTCCTCTATTTTCTTTGCAGAAGCACCCACAGGACTTCTAGTGTGTTAGTGGCATCACACAGAGCTCCTCTATTTTCTTTGCAGAAGCACCCACAGGACTTCTAGTGTGTTAGTGGCATCACACAGAGCTCCTCTATTTTCTTTGCAGAAGCACCCATAGGACTTCTAGTGTGTTAGTGGCATCACACAGAGCTCCTATATATTCTTCTCAGCAGCACCCACAGGACTTCTAGTGTGTTAGTGGCATCACACAGAGCTCCTCTATTTTCTTTGCAGAAGCACCCATAGGACTTCTAGTGTGTTAGTGGCATCACACAGAGCTCCTATATATTCTTCTCAGCAGCACCCACAGGACTTCTAGTGTGTTAGTGGCATCACACAGAGCTCCTCTATTTTCTTTGCAGAAGCACCCATAGGACTTCTAGTGAGTTAGTGGCATCACACAGAGCTCCTATATATTCTTCTCAGCAGCACCCACAGGACTACCGACTACAATGGCTGGAAGACCGCCAAGGGGAGGCAGAGCGTGCAGAGCCAAGAACACAGGGCAGGCAGGCTCTGTTTCTAGTGGACGTGGCCGTGGACGTGGACGTGGTCGTGCATCGTCATCAGCACGTGGCCATGGGACACGCGCGTCTTTGTTTTCGGCAGCTGGACATGTGGAGCCGCATCATGCTGAAGGCTTGGTAGAATGGATGACCAAGCCCTCCTCATCCTCCTCATCCTCTCTCACCCAGGCTCAGGGTACTGACAGAGCATCATCAGCCACCCCTTCCCTAGACCCACCATGTCCTCCTGAGGAGTCCCCCGAACTCTTTGAGCACAGTGTTGGGTACATGCTCCAGGAGGATGCCCAACGATTCGAAGGCTCGGATGACGATACCCAGCTTGAGGAATCTGGCAGTACTGTTCCACCAGCTGCAGCTTACTGCCAGGTTTGCTCTAGTGGTGAAGAGGGAGGGGATGATGAGGTCACTGACTCCACGTGGGTGCCTCAAGGGAGAGAGGATGAGGAGGAGGACGAGGAGGAGGAGGATGCGGCGTCACATGTCCAACGAGGCAGGATGCCCCCTGGAGGCCAGGTAGAGGCCAGCACAGCAACTGTACAACACCGCAGAGCTCCGCCTGTGCAGGGCGCTGCCTCTGCACGTTATCAGAAAAGTTCTTTGGTGTGGGCCTTTTTTGAGACGAGTGCAGCAGATCGCACCACTGCTATTTGCAATATTTGTCTCAAGCGTATCTCGCGTGGCCAAAACATCAGCCGCTTGGGCACGACAAGCATGACCAGACATATGGCGACCTGCCATGCAGCTCGTTGGCAGGCACACATAAAAGACCCACACCAAAGAACTAAGCGGACCTCTCCTTGCTCCTCCTCAGCTGGGATCTCCATCCCCACTACACCTTCAGTCCTCTCTGAAAGCTGCTCTGAGAGGACTGAAGGTGTAGAATTCGGTGTGTCACAACCAAGTACTTGCAGTACACCGACGTCCGATTGCAGCAGGCAAATTTCCCTGCCCCAGCTGCTGGACCGTAGAAAGAAGTACACTCCCAGCCATCCACATGCCCAGCGGTTGAATGCTAGCCTTGCTAAATTGCTAGCACTTCAACTGCTGCCTTTTCAGTTGGTAGACTCGGCCCCCTTCCGTGAGTTTGTTCAATGTGCGGTTCCTCAGTGGCAGGTTCCCAAACGCCACTTTTTTTCTCGCGGAAGGCGATTCCGTCTCTCTACCGGCATGTGGAGGGCAATGTCCATGCCTCGCTGGACAGGGCGGTCAGCGGTAAGGTGCATATTACCGCTGACTCATGGTCCAGCAGGCATGGACAGGGACGGTACCTTTCTTTCACGGCCCATTGGGTCACTCTATTGGCAGCTGGGAGGGATGCAGGACAAGGTGCAGTAGTGTTGGAGGTTGTTCCGCCACCACGCCTCCAAAACGCGACTACTGCTACTGGTTGTGACACACCTCTCTCCTCCACCCCCTCCTCTTCTTCTTCCTCCAGTTCTCTGTCCTTGGAACCAGCGGTGCTCCGTAGGCGTACAAGGGGCTACGCAAGTACGCAGGCAAAAAGATGCCATGCCGTGCTTGCGCTGGTGTGTTTGGGGGACAGGAGCCACACTGGGCCAGAGGTTCTGGCAGCTCTGCAGGGGCAGGCCGAGAGGTGGTTGACGCCACGTCAGCTTAAGCCAGGAATGGTCGTTTCTGACAATGGCACCAACCTCCTCTCCGCCCTGCGACAGGGGCAGCTCACCCATGTGCCCTGCATGGCTCACGTCCTCAACCTGGTGGTGCAGCGGTTCTTGGGCAGGTTCCCAGGCTTACAGGATGTCCTGAGGCAGGCCAGGAAAGTCTGTGTGCATTTCCGCCGATCTTATAATGCCAGTGCTCGGCTGACTGAGCTGCAAAAGGAGCTGAACCTGCCCAAGAACCGCCTAATATGTGACATGCCCACCAGGTGGAACTCAACGTTGGCCATGCTGCAGCGACTGCACACGCAGCAGAGGGCCATCAATGAGTACCTTTGCGACTACGGCACCAGGACAGGGTCAGGGGAGCTTGGTTTTTTTTCCCCACGTCAGTGGAGCATGATCAGGGATGCATGCACTGTCCTCTCACCATTTGAGGAGGCCACGAGGATGGTGAGCAGTGACAGTGCATGCATCAGTGACACTGTCCCTCTTGTCCACCTGTTGGAGCATACGCTGCGTGGGATAATGGACAGGGCACTTGAGGCAGAACAGAGGCAGGAAGAGGAGGACTTCCTTGCCTCTCAAGGCCCCCTTTATCCGGACAGTGTTCCTTCTGTCCCACCCATCACACAGGAAGAGGATGAGGAGGAGGAGGAGGAGGAGGAGGAGGATTGTGTGAGCATGGAGGTGGAGCCTGGCACTCAGCATCAGCAGCAGCAGTCTTTTAGGGATGATGTACAGTCCCAACAAACCAGTGGACTTGTACGTGGCTGGGAGGAGGTGGCTGGCGATCATGTCATCCTCAGTGACCCAGAAGACTCCGGACCGAATGCCTCAGCTAACCTACGCTGCATGGCCTCCCTGATCCTGCAAAGCCTGCGGAAGGATCCTCGTGTTCTTCGGATCAAGGAGAGGGACCATTACTGGCTGGCCACTCTCCTTGATCCGCGGTACAAGGGTAAGGTTGCGGACCTTATCTTGCCGTCGCAGAGGGAGCAGAGGATGAGACATCTCAGGGAGGCCTTGCAGAAAGGTCTGTGCAACGCGTTCCCAGAAACTGGGAGGCTACAAACTCCTGGTCCTGGGCGACGAGTTGCTGAGGCTTCGGTCAGTGGCAGAAGGAGCGGTGGGGAAGGTGGACGTCTGACCGATTCAGACAATTTTTTAGTCCGCAGCCCCAAGGTATGATCGGTTCCAGCAACCATCGCCAGCGTCTGATATACATGGTGCAGGAATACCTTGGGGCAAGGTCAGACTTGGACACCTTTCCCACCGAAAATCCTCTGGCTTACTGGGTCCTGAGGATGGATCACTGGCCAGAGCTTGCACAGTATGCAATTGAGCTACTGGCCTGTCCTGCCTCCAGCGTTCTTTCCGAACGCACATTCAGTGCTGCTGAAGGATTTGTGACTGATCATAGGGTGCGCCTGTCCACCGCCTCGGTTGATCGACTGACCTTCATCAAAATGAATCAGTCTTGGATCACCACCAGCTACCAGGCACCTGAGGCGGATATAACCGAATAATTTTTAATGTCACATCACATCCCTTCAAGACTGCCTATGCTGATGCTGAGTGACTGTCCTCTTATGTTCACTGACTATCCTCTTCCTCCTCCTCAATGATCCATGCCACCACACCAGTGCCTAAGGCACAATTTTTCAGCCCCTGTTTAACAGGGGCGTGTACTTCCAATTTTTTAAAAAAATGCTTCGCAACACGTGTGACTGCTGTGCTCCAAGTACAGTCTCTGTGAGGGGTTGCAGTGTTGTGGCACCAGCACCAGTGCCAAAGGCACAATTTTTCAGCCCCTGTTTAACAGGGGCGGGTACTTACAATTTTTTTAAAAAAAAATGCTTCGCAACACGTGTGACTGCTGTGCTCCAAGTACAGTATCTGTGAGGGCCGGGTTGCAGTGTTGTGGCACCAGCACCAGTGCCTAAGGCACAATTTTTCAGCCCCTGTTTAACAGGGGCGGGTACTTACAATTTTTTAAAAAAAATGCTTCGCAACACGTGTGACTGCTGTGCTCCAAGTACAGTATCTGTGAGGGCCGGGTTGCAGTGTTGTGGCACCAGCACCAGTGCCTTAGGCACAATTTTTCAGCCCCTGTTTAACAGGGGCGGGTACTTACAATTTTTTTAAAAAATGCTTCGCAACACGTGTGACTGCTGTGCTCCAAGTACAGTATCTGTGAGGGCCGGGTTGCAGTGTTGTGGCACCAGCACCAGTGCCTAAGGCACAATTTTTCAGCCCCTGTTTAACAGGGGCGGGTACTTACAATTTTTTAAAAAAATGCTTCGCAACACGTGTGACTGCTGTGCTCCAAGTACAGTATCTGTGAGGGCCGGGTTGCAGTGTTGTGGCACCAGCACCAGTGCCTAAGGCACAATTTTTCAGCCCCTGTTTAACAGGGGCGGGTACTTACACATTTTTTAAAAAAAATACAATTTTTTAAAAAAAAATGCTTCGCAACACGTGTGACTGCTGTGCGCCAAGTACAGTCTCTGTGAGGGGTTGCAGTGTTGTGGCACCAGCACCAGTGCCTAAGGCACAATTTTTCAGCCCTGTTTAACAGGGGCGGGTAATTACAAATCTTGATCTAATAACTCACAGCAGGGCCCATTCCTGCGCCCACCAAGAGTAACTGTGAGAGCTTACAGTCTTGTGGCAACACCGTCCACCACCACCACCACCCCCAATTTTTCTGCCCTGTTCAACAGGTGCATGCAATTACAAATCTTGATCTATTAACTCATAGCAGGGCCCATTCCTGTGCCCACCAGTCTTGTGGCTACACCAACATCTAATAGGGCAAATTTCTGCAGAGTATATACGCCAGGCCCCTACTTTCAAACATCCAACTTACAAACGACTCCTACTTGCAAATGGAAAGAGAAAACAGGGAGTGAGAGGAAATCTACCCCTAGGAAGGGAAATTCTATCCTGTTAGATTTAATTTGGGAAAAAGGTATCTCCTCTCTACTGATACTTTATCACCAATCCTTGTTTCAATTAAAACCCCACTTTTCCAAAAACATTTGTCATTGGGACGGAAAGTGAGGTGACATGTTCTGAACAGATGTGCAAAGACAGCAAATGTTACAGGGGTGATAACCCCTCCCTATGTTCTCCAAAAAGCTTAAAAATAGATTTTTTTGGGATGGAGCTACACTTCATAATGTACCTGTTCAGATTCTACTTAAGAACAAACCTAAAGCCGCAAGTGGTTTTAAATGGCTTCTTTTTTTCCTTTACAAATGTCATTTTGTGCAAGGACAGTTCTAAACACGGGAAACACATGCCACTTCACAGGCATACTTTAGACACCCCCCAGGTACCATATTTAAAGGAAAATTTCACTTTTTTTTTTTCACTTTATGCATCATTAAAATGACTGCTCCCGAAAAAACGTTAGTTTTTAAAAGTTCTTTTTGCATTGATATATGTCCCCTGGGGCAGGACCCGGGTCTATGCAGTTTTCTGCATGGAAAAAAACAACTGACGTGACATCAACATTGTGATGTGAACAGGGCACATTAAAAACATGCATGAAAACTGAGATCAACGTGCATAAAAACTCACTGAAACATGCATGCCTAATGTATAACATATGTGCTTGTGCTACGAACCTATACTACAACCTTTTTCTTATCTATTAATAACAAACCATACAACTTCTGGAGTAAAATAGGCCGTAGCAGACATTAATTTATTAAACCAAAAATTTATAAATATCAATAAAATAGATGTCTCTTTAAATAACGTAAACATTGACCACTTCCGACCCGGCCAATGTACATATACGGCCGGGTGGGAGCCGTCTACTTCTGAATGGACGTTCCGGAACGTTCTTCAGAAGTAGAGGGATCGCACACTCGCGTGCCCGTGCAGCGGCGCGATCCCGATGCGGCCGTGTCACCCGGACACGGCGCATCTCGGATCGGCAGGAGACCTCGGTGATTGGCCCTCCTGATCACATGACGGCCGTGTCAAATCACAGCCGTCATGTGATGTAAACAAACAGCCGGTTGCTAGGCAATCGGCCCTCCTCTCCTCACACGGAAGTCGTCGGTGAGGAGAGGAGAGCGGATCGCTGCAGCCGGCTGGTGATCAGTGAGTATTAGCTGTTTTTTT
This sequence comes from Lithobates sylvaticus, assembly GCA_028564925.1. Taxonomy (NCBI): domain Eukaryota; kingdom Metazoa; phylum Chordata; class Amphibia; order Anura; family Ranidae; genus Lithobates; species Lithobates sylvaticus. The sequence continues at coordinate 33,484,412 of CM053031.1, forward strand.
TTTACAGTTTTTTACTCACTGATCACCAGTGTAGTGTCCCCACAGTAAAACACACATGTCCCCACAGTAAAACACACATGTCCCCACAGTAAAACACACATGTCCCCAAAACACACATGTCCCAAAAACACACATGTCCCCAAATAATAAAAACACATGTCCCTCACATATGTCCAGTAAAATAACATGTGCCAATGATTATCTGCACACATATGTCCGTGATCACCTGGACACCCCTTTTACATGATCATTTGCGTACATATGTCCGTGATCACGCGAACCAATTATTATACACTTAACGGAATTTTTTTTACAAAAAACATGTAGCAGAATACATTTTGGCTTAAATTTATGACAAAATTTGATTTTATTGGATTTCTTTTAAAAAATTTCTGCTATGTTTTCGCTTATATCGCAAAAAATAAAAAACGGAGTCGCAAATAAATACCACCAAACTAAAGCTCTATTTGTGTGAACAACATGATAAAAAATTAATTTGGTTACAGCATTGCATGACCGCGCAATTGTCACTGAAAGTGCGAGAGCACTGAAAGCTGAAAATTGGTCTGAGCAGGAAGGGTGTTTAAGTGCACAGTAAGCAAGTGGTTAACAAACAAAAACAAACATCAGTTATGACAAATATCAGCTACTCATAGTGTTGGTCTTTGCAGGTCCACCAATAACAAATCAAATCATCTGTATCCAAAATACGACACTGCGGTCCCTCTGACGTGGGTCATTAGGCCTCAAGCCGACAGGCTGACTCAAAGACACCCACCTACCGCAGTGCCCCCATACCCAATTTCCAGCTAACCTCGGTTAACTCGGGTACCACCCTCAGGACCCATACCACCGCCAGATCCTGACTCTGCATTCCGAAATCTCTTCCTTCACCCGCAAAGACCAAACACCAGCCACTGCCACGACATTTGACTGTTCTTGTCCTGCAAAAGGAAACAAAAAACACACACAACACGCAAAAGAAAAGACCAACCTGCACCTAATACCACCTAGTCCTAGGGAGGGAGGGTGGGAACTTTTTTGGCGCTCTGCTGCCTGGGGAGGGCGGGGTCTACCTTTCCCTATGTATAAACTCCTCCCCCCTGTTTCCCAGTCCAATCCTAACCCCTCTAACAACTGGCCACTGACTGCAATGTTAACACAGTCATGCCAGCCCTATGCCTAAGTGTTTTTTAACCCTAGCGGCGCTGGTCTTTTCTTGAAAAACTGTTTTTCCTTCAGTTTTCATGCACGTATAGGCCATATGGTAGACTTCACATGGTGTTGCTCAGATTTCCTCACTTTAAAGTGTTACTAAACCCACAACAGTAAAGTAACACTTGACTGGTGTATTGCAGACTTACCGGCTGCCATGACCACTTACCCTTCTTAGCCATCTAAATAATAACCACGCTAGACTTCTTTGGGTTTTAAAATGGCCGTAGCAGCCTTTTATTAACAAAATAACAGAAAAAATTGAACCGTTATATTTTTTGAGGTGAGCATGGTCTACCAAAGAAAATTCTGCTGTATCAGCTACCTTTTCTATATCACGGCCCTCAGCCGCGAATACGCCGGCTCGAGGACAATTTTAATGCCTTTCTACGCTGATACAGCCTCAATACCCATTTCGTCATAATGACGTCACTCAAATTGGGAAGGTACCCATACCAAAACTGAGCCCCTCCCACCATACACCACTTCAAATATTTTGACCATGCCCACCCTCAAAACTCTGAGACCCCTGCTACAGCTAAGACATCACACCAAACCCCCCCCCCCCCCCCCAACACATTAAACAACACCAAAACGACATACAACCCCCCTTTTCAACCCATCATCCAATCACAAACCTAAAAAAGGGGGAGGGCGGGAGGGAAATTCTCTCGTTCTGCCTATCTCCAACTGACCCCAAGACTCCTATTACACTGCCTACCCCTTCTTTTGACTCCACCCTGCCCTGACCTACTCCACCCTGCCACACCTCGCTCTGTACCAATAGCTGTTGACCCTTGGTATTAAATATTACTTTATTACATTTTAAAATCTGCCCAACTACAGCCTGCCCTGCCCCCCCCCCCCAGTCATGCAGGCCTTTCGTTCTATATGCTACGCATCCCCACTACATGGCCTGATTCTTGACTGGTGTATTGCAGACTTACCGGCTGCCATGACCACTTACCCTTCTTAGCCATCTAAATAATAACCACGCTAGACTTCTTTGGGTTTTAAATGGCCGTAGCAGCCTTTTATTAACAAAATAACAGAAAAAATTGAACCGTTATATTTTTTGAGGTGAGCATGGTCTACCAAAGAAAATTCTGCTGTATCAGCTACCTTTTCTATATCACGGCCCTCAGCCGCGAATACGCCGGCTCGAGGACAATTTTAATGCCTTTCTACGCTGATACAGCCTCAATACCCATTTCGTCATAATGACGTCACTCAAATTGGGAAGGTACCCATACCAAAACTGAGCCCCTCCCACCATACACCACTTCAAATATTTTGACCATGCCCACCCTCAAAACTCTGAGACCCCTGCCAACGACGAGCAAGTGTGAAACCTCACACTTGAGCGGCCCGCCACACACCCAACGCTCTCTGAATACCATCCTGCAGGCCCAGGCACCACATGTCTATCCCAACAGCGTTCAGGTGTACCCCGTCCCCACGCAGGTAGAGCCAGTTGTCACCCTCTAGTTCCGTATGGCGCACAACAAGGCCCCCATTCCGGACAAAAAAGCGAGCCACCTCCTTGTTAAGTTTGACCCTTGCTTTGTTCAGCCTCTCTACAGAGCGGGCGAGACGCCATGAGGCCCTACCTATCATGTCTGACCAGACCAGAATAACGTCTGGGAAAAACGACCGCAGACGTAAAAAGTCAAATTTGATGTCCCGAATTAATTCCCTAGCGGAACGGAGCCCCAGATCATTACCCCCAGCATGGATGACTAAGACGTCCGGGGGCCTATCCAATCTAGTATATCTATGTACTTCGGGCAACACTCTGGACCAGAGCATACCCGGGACCCCTATCCACCGCACTCTAGCTACGTGTCTCGGGAAACCCAACTGTCGGCCATCCGGTCTGACTGCAGCCCTCCTCGCGCCCCAGGACACGTAGGAGTGTCCGATGATCCAAATCAAACATTCTCCGCCTGAAAAACATAAAATAACAAAACCCAGATACAATGCACCCTACTCAACCAGACACTCCAAAACAACACATACGACAGACCACAACCATCACAGGGACTGGGGAACACAACATACAAACACATCTAAAGAAGATGTGGGCGTACATATAAACTGAAACGCCTAGATTCCCAACGACCAATCCGCTGCAGGATCTGGTCGTCTAGCCCCCACCTGGCCGCTTCCGTGGCGGCCCCAATGCGAAAAGAATGGGAAGCATAAGCCCCTGGATCCACACCAACAGCCCGTAAACATTTCCGAAAAACTGAACTAAATTGGAAACGGGACAATGCGGAACCATCCGCGTGTGTCAACAAAGGTCCCGCCCCCGAAACCCGGACGCCTAACCAAGCTGACACCATAGCAACCGGGCAGGCCGGTGAATTAGGAACTCTGCTGAGTACCACTGTAGCCCCACGGCCCAACTGGTCCGTTTTAGATTTCCTAATATACAAGGACAATTTGTCCCCTAGAACTGTGACCTCGGACACCCCAAGCCCACCCCTAACTTTAGTGGACGGGCTAACCAACTCCCCTATCCGCAGCGCCCCAAAAAAAGCCAGAACAAAGGCAGTCTTGAATAGTAACGTTTCGAAGGGGTCCGCACAGACATTTGGCAAACGCTCCAACAGTGCTAGCAGTAAATCAAAAGAAACTGGACGGCGGGAATCGGGTACCCGCCTCCCTTTTGTCCTCCTGTAACCCCGCAAAGCTTTGTTGACCATAAACGCTTTAGTGACATCCTCAAAACCAGATAGCTGGAAAAAGAATGCCAAACCCGCCATCTTCCTATTTAAAGAGGCCACAGAAACACCATCTTCAAAATTCCTGCCAATGTAGTACAGAAGGATGGACAAGTTATCCATCTCCCGCTCAGAACCCCCTACCAAACTCACCAGCCTACGCCACTCCTCCCACACCCGCTCATAAGCTGTCCAGGTAGAAGGGCAAACTGACCGGCATATCAAATCAGCTACTGTGGCAAAACGACTTCCCACAAGTGGTCCGAACACGGGATTCCGAGCTGCTCCGCCTCCGGTGCCAACTCCCGAAACTTCTGCCACTGTTGACGAGAAAGGGCATCCGCCACTGTGTTATCTACCCCGGGCAAATGAACAGCAAATATAAATGCATTCAAAGTCAAGCATTGCAACACCAAATGCCGAAGAAGACATACAACCGGCGGGGAGGAAGAAGTAACGGAATTAATGGCTTGCACGACCCCTAAATTGTCGCAGTGAAACCGTACCCGCTTATTCCGGAATTCTTGTCCCCAAATTTCCACCGCCAGCACTATTGGAAACAGCTCCAGTAGCGCCATGTTACGGATGAAATTCGAAACCCTCCACGACTCAGGCCAACACCCCGCACTCCACCTACCACCAAAATACGCCGCGTACCCAATGGAACCTGCCGCATCAGTATACAAGTCCAAATCAAAATCGGACACCGTTGCTTCCATCCATAAGGACCTACCATTGTACTGAGCCAGAAACGTCCTCCAAACCTGTAAGTCCTCACGATGTGTTTTCGTAAGCCGCACGTAATGGTGCGGCGCCTTCACCCCTGCGGTGGCAGCCGCCAACCGCCTGCAAAAAACCCGCCCCATAGGCATTATACGGCAAGCAAAATTAAGTTTTCCCAGCAGTGACTGCAGGGACCTTAATTGCAATTTCTTGCAACCATGTGCAAATTCAACCGTGACGCGCATATCTTCCAACTTATCTTCGGGAAGCCTGCATTCCATCCGTATCGTATCAATAATGATACCTAGAAACTTCAATTCCTCAAGAGGACCCTCTGTCTTTTCAGGAGCCAATGGCACCCCAAAAAGCTGGAACACATGTTGCACCGTAGACAACAGAATCTGGCAAATCCGGGCCCCGGGAGGACCTATCACCAAAAAATCGTCCAAATAGTGGACGACGGATTGCCACCCAGAAACCTCCCGTACCACCCAGTCCAAAAAGGAACTGAAAGTCTCAAAAAACGAACAAGAAATGGCGCAACCCATGGGCAAGCAGCGGTCCACGAAATACTGTCCCTCCCAAACGCAACCCAAGAACCTAAAACTCAGCGGGTGAACGGGCAGTAAGCGAAAAGCCGACTCAATGTCAGTTTTCGCCAACAGCGCACCCTTCCCAAACTTCCGCACCCATTTAATGGCATCATCAAACGAGGCGTAAGACACCGCACACAACCGTGGGTCAATAGCGTCATTGACCGAACCACCCCGAGGATGAGACAGGTGGTGTATCAGTCTGAATTTGTTAGGTTCCTTCTTGGGGACCACCCCCAGCGGCGAAACCACCAAATCAGCCAGAGGAGGGAAAGAAAACGGCCCCGCCATCCTGCCCATGGACACTTCCTTGGACAACTTGGCCGAAACCACCGCCGGATGCATTTTTTGCCGAACGCAAGTTTTCCCCCACAGCCGGAACGGTGGATAATGTGCACGGAATAACAAAACCCTCAGTGAACCCCCGGAAAAGAAACTGCGCCGCAGTCCTATCGGGATACCTATTGAGGAAGGGGACCATTTTTTCCACCTTCACCGGTGTTCTCCCTCTTTCCAGCGTCGGCCGGCTTCGCTTTGCTTTGCTTGAAGCACTTTGCCAATGGGTGGGAACCTCCGCATCCGGAGCATTCGTGACGAAACCGACACGAACCCCCAAATTTGCAGGTGCTATCGTTGAAACGCCAGCAGTACCCCTTACGGTTTGCGGCCGATGATGATGGGGCGCTGGCACCCCCGGCCCCCCCCTGAAAGGGCTGCGAAAATGTTCTCGCCTGAGTCATCAATTTCATCCACAAACCTATATCTTTGTGGTCCCATCTCAGGGAGGGCCTCACCGCCTTGCGCTGACGAAATTGTTCGTCATAGCGTAGCCACGCTACGCCCCCATAAACCCTTTGGGCCTCACTAATAGAGTCCAAATAACAGAAAAGCGCCGAACAGCACTCCGGCGTCTTCTCCCCAATTACACTGGCCAGAATGCTGAATGCCTGAAGCCAGTTACCGAAAGTCCGTGGAATCAAGTGATACCGACGCTTTTCTTCCTCTTCCCTCTTGCTGTCGTCCAGTTTAACCTTGTGAAGGTTAAACTTTTCAATAGGCAAAAGAGCAAAAAGCTCTACGTATTCCCCTCTCCAAATCCTGTCCTTCACCTCAGCTTTTAAATGGGCACCCAATGGGCCCTCAAAGCAAACATACACCTCCCCCTTTGCAGAGTCGGCCAACCTCACTCCGTCCGCAGGACCATCCAACGGCTTGGGATCCATCGCAGTCTGCTCCGTACGCACGCCAGGAACCATCACCGGGGCTGACACCGCCGATGACACCGGGGCACCCACCACCTGTACACTTCCCGCGACGGGCGGTCTGTTGTCCCCCGCTGACGTCCATGCTGCCACTGGCGAAACCCCAGCCGCAGTCGAACCCCCTAGTGTGCCCGTCAGCAAATCCTTACACCCCGCCAACCAGGTCTGCAACAGACGTTCCACCACCCCCTCCTGTCCCGCAGCCTGAACCACATCGCCTCCAGCCAATGCAACACCCCTGTCACCGCCCCCTTCAATTACCCCTGAAGACAGACCCTGTGACAGGTGCCCAGGATAGGGGACAAAGGTGGGGGACAACACAGGGGGAGGAGCCACAGCAGAGGGGGCACAGGGAGAGGAGAAAACAGCAGGCAAATCAATAGCATGAGCAGACACAGGCACAGATGGGGAAGTAGCAGTCAAGAACGCTGGACGCACAGGCACAGGCACAGATAAAGACATGACATTTCCAGATGAAGACATACTGTACTTACCAGGCTGTCCCGGAGCCTGAAGCCGCACAGCCGCATCTCCCGCTCCCTGCTGTCTCCTCCACTCTTCCCCGGCAGCCTCCTCGGACGGCGTCCTCTCCTCTTCTTCAGACGCTGTAAGCTCACCCTCCGATCGGTCGTCCATCGTGCCTTGCGCCATGCCCGGGGAAGGATCGTTGGAGCCGCCCCCGACAGGGCGCCCGCTGGTGACGTCATCGGCCGCTCGACGGCCCGACCGTCCCGCGTCACGGCTCCTCCCCTGCTGTACGCTCTGCCTGGACACAGACGCCGCTCTCCTCTCCTGCACAGGGGGCGGTGATACTGAAGCTTGGCGCCGGGTCCCTCTCCTTCTGTCCATGGGGGTCCCGGCCGCACCAGGGGACAGGCCCGCACCCGCTGCCACTGCCACTGCTCTCCCACGCCGAGCCTCGCGAGCGGGAGGGGGGTTGGGCCCCCCCCCCTGCCCTGCGGCCGTCACGTCCTGTATTATGGTAGAAGTGAGGCGGGAGCTAAATGTATTAGCAGAGCTCCCGCCGGGGTCCCGCCTTAGTAGAGGATTCCTCCCAGCCCCGCAGGCCGCAGAGGTAGTCTTTCTCTTGGCCTTGGGTGCTGAAGGGTCCCGTCTGCCGGGGCTCCTAGTGCGGCGGCAGACCCTGGGGGTCAATTCAGGGCTAAGGCGCTCCGGAGGGTGAGACCTCCTAGCGCGTGTTGGTCGGGGGGCAGGAGAAGCATGAACCTGCCCCGACCCCTGGACTAAAACTGACAGCTGCCTCTCTAACCACTGTGGCCCATTAACAGCCGCAGCCGCCCTCAGCTGGGCAAATAAGCCCTCAATATCAGCCATGTCAGAGAAACTGGTCTAACTGCCTAAAATTAAGCTAACCTAGCTTCTAATTGTCCAAAATGTAAGCTCACCAAAATTCTCTCGTTCTGCCTATCTCCAACTGACCCCAAGACTCCTATTACACTGCCTACCCCTTCTTTTGACTCCACCCTGCCCTGACCTACTCCACCCTGCCACACCTCGCTCTGTACCAATAGCTGTTGACCCTTGGTATTAAATATTACTTTATTACATTTTAAAATCTGCCCAACTACAGCCTGCCCTGCCCCCCCCTGCTACCCCCCCACAGTCATGCAGGCCTTTCGTTCTATATGCTACGCATCCCCACTACATGGCCTGATTCTTTGGCATGCACGGCGCATGTACGAGTCGCGCTGCGCTCCCGCAGTGGACAGGTGATCCCCTGGGACATGTCACGTGGGACAGGGAGTAGCCCCTCCTAATGAAGCCCCCAAAAAAATGACATGCTAAATGTGGCATGTAAGTGGTCGAGGAGTGCTTAAAGAGGAAGTAAACCCTCTTTTACAACTTTAGCTTACAGGTAAGCCTATATTAAGGCTTACCTGTAGCTAACAAGGATATCTCCTAAACCTGCACGGTTTAGGAGATATACCTGTATTTGCATGTGCCGACGTCATGCGGCACATGCGCACTTGGGACAACTGAAGCAACGGCGCTATATGCCGATGCTTCAGTTGTTACTATGCCGCTCTCGTGCGCATGCGCGTGACGTCATCGCGGCTCCGGCAAATCACAGCGCCGGAGCCGCGATACCCGGAAGTCACTCCGGGAGAAGATGTCGGTGGTCGGAGGGGGAGAAGAGGACCGATGCCGGGGCTTCGATCTCAGTTAAGTGATACATAATTAGCTAGTATGCTATGCATACTAGCTAATTATGCCTTTGTCTTGCAGGTTTTTTTTTTTTTTTTTTTTCGTTCTACTTAAGAGGGTTTACTTCCTCTTTAAAGCGGAAGTTCCATTTTTGGGTGGAACTCCGCTTTAACTGAAGACCAGGAAACCAAAACTACTTACAAAATCAACTATTGCCATACTGTAAAATAAGCCTATAGTAAGTAGACCTATTTTAGGGTTCCAAACTCATTGAATTTGGGTTTCTGAGTAGAAACTGACCAGGCCTGAAAAGACATGCGAGTGAACCAGAGGAGTCTGGGAACGCATCGCGGCAGCCAAGCTGTTTCCTAAGTGGCCTCAAAAATGCCGCTTATTGTCCTCCACTAAGGAGGCAAGCTGAGCCTTCCCTGCCCTTATAAACTGCTCACAATGTGACCGAGGAAACCTTAGGAAGAATAACTGTCGATGATGTAAACCTTAAGAGCCACAGAACATCTTTTGTCAACAGGTCTCCTTGGCGATCAGACAGTGGAGAGGCAGTCTGGAATCTGCTGTTCTAAAGGACCCCGGGAGTGTAGGTGGACGGCATACTAATCGTAACCTTACCAAGCCAACAATGATTTTCATTAACATTTGGAGGTCTTCGGGGGATCTTTGTGTAAAGGAATTAAGAAAAATGAGCAAAGATTTATCAAGGGGAAGTTGCAAGGCCACCAGCATTTTATAGCGCGTTTAAGCGGCCAGATATTTAAGACGTTTTTAATCAAAAGTTTAAGCCCAGGTCTGCGCATTCCATTGGTCGTGATATAAAAAAGCGAACCGTGGAGAATTTTTGTTTTATAGTTAGACCATTGAAGGCAGTAATAGGGGGCAGCCAGCTGTAGGATAGTATTGTAACAATAACAATTAGCAAAAAGAATGTGTATTTTGAGTCAGTTTTTAAAATGATGTATTTGCTACACAGATTAAAAAAAATCAGTCTTCAGGAATAGATGGAGTGGAGCCTATCTGCTCAGGGCTTTGGTTTTTCATTCAGGTATAGCGGTCCTGCGCCAGTCAGCCTCACCCACTGTGGTTGGTAAGTTGATGATCTGAGAACACTTGCTAGAGATGCAGGAAATAAAGTCTTAAACACACCCTTTGCATGACTATGAAACGTTTCTCATAGTCTTTAACCGCTTCAGCAGCGGGCGATTTTACCCCCTTCCTTACCAGAGCACTTTTTTGTGATTCGGAACTGCGTCGCTTTAACTAACAATTGCGCGGTCGTGCGACGTTACACCCAAACAAAATTGACGTCCTTTTTTCCCCACAAATAGAGCTTTCTTTTGGTGGTATTTGATCGCCTCTGCGGTTTTTATTTTTTGTGCTATAAACAAAAGAAGAGCGACAATTTTGAAAAAAAAAACACAATATTTTTTACTTTTTTCTATAATAAATATCCCATTTTTTAAAAATGTTTAGGCCGATACGTATTCTTCTACATATTTTTGTTAAAAAAAAATCGCAATAAGCGTATATTGATCGGTTTGCGCAAAAGTTTTAGCGTCTACAAAATAGGGGATAGATTTATTGCATTTTTTTTTTTTACTAGTAATGGCTGCGATCTGCGATTTTTTTTTCCTGACTGCGACATTGCGGCGGACACTTCGGACACTTTTGACACATTTTTGGGACCATTCACATTTACACAGCGATCGTTGCTATAAAATTGCAGTGATTACTGTGTAAATGTGACTGGCAGGGAAGGGGTTAACACTAGGGGGCGCTGCAGGGGTTAATATGTTCCCTATGTTAGTGATTCTAACTGTGGGGGGAGGGGACTCACAAGGGGAGGAGACCGATCGGTGTTCCTCCGTACTGGGATCACATGATCGGTCTCCTCTCCACTGACAGGATGTGGAGTTTACACACACAGCTCCACGGTCCCGCACGGTCCCGCTGTTTTCACGGGGAATCACGGGTGCCCGGCGGACATCGCCGCCGCCGGGAACACGCACCGGGTCCCGAGCGACGCGGCCGGGAATGGGAGGACGTCACATGACGCCCACCCAGGATGGGAGATCCACCTTGTGGGCGTCATATGACAGTGGGCGGTAGGGAAGTGGTTAAAGGGTCACTAAAGGAAAAAAAAATGTTTTTTTAAAATAACAAACATGCTATACTTACCTCCACTGTGCAGCTCGTTTTGGCGTGCCACATCATTGAACGTCATTCAAATACCACCAAAAGAAATTTGTGGGAAAAAAAGGACGTCAGTTTTGTTTGGGTAAAACATCGCACGACCGCGCAATTGTCAGTTAAAGAGACGCAGTGCAGAATCGCAAAAAGTGCTCTGGTCAGGAAGGGGGTAAATTCTTCCGGGGCTGAAGTGGTTAAATATCTGGCACATTGGCAAAAGTCCTGGGATTGCATGGGAGTGTTATCATCCCGCATCAGCCAATCAAGGCACCTGAAAACTGGCAGAAGATGCACATAAGGGACTTCGGGGACATTGGGACATAAAGTAGATGAGAATTTATGCCTTTAATTCCTCTTTAAAGCGTATCTAAAGTAATATACTGCAGCTTACCAGTCCTTAGATGTGTTGGCTGCATTTGTTTTCTTTTTTTTTTTAAAGCTTTGTTCTTTTTTTGTTTACCTGGTGACCTTTACCATAACACACTTTCTGTCTTAGGGTGACAACGCACACTCGTTGTCACCTTAAGATAGGAAGTGTCATAGAGCTACATGACCCCTCCCACTCTTCTCATCTCAATAACATAGGGAGGAAGTGTTATGTATGAGTAGAATTGTGCATATGTGATAACAATAATGCTTGAGATGCGACTGCAAAGGCTAAGCACTGGATTTCTGTCAGGATCAACAGGTATTTTCTTTCACTTATCAAACAGATAGAATAAATTGCTTTCAATGGTATACTAAATGGACCTAAAGGGAGCAACCAAGAGAAGTTCATTGTTGGGGTTTATGTACACTTTAAGAGCCAATAATAAACAGTTTAATAAGAATAAAAACAATGGAAATGTTGGTGAAACTTTTGGACATTTTCCATAATATTTGATATATTTGGACAGTGTTTCAAGGGAGGAAAAATATTTAAAAAAAAAAGCAAAAAAACAAACAAAACAAAAAACAAAACAAGAAACTGGAGCAATAAAAACCCCCAGAACTAAAACTAAAACCAGACAATAAAAAAACAAACCAAACAAAAAGCGGAATATTACTTGATTTATTTTGATGAGTCAAGGGTTCTTCCAAGTCAACTTGAAATGCAGAACTCATTTTCATACTCTACACAGCATCAAAAAAAAAAAAAAAAAGTGTGGTAAAAGCGAGACAATATTGTTACTTTATAATTCCAAAGCATGAAGTCATTATTTAGAAACACAAAAAAAGAAGAATTTGACATATTAAATTCTGTATATTGTCCCATGCTTTGTTGTTTAACCGCTTGTCTACCGGGCAATTTTTGAAAAAAAATTTTTCACACATGTTATCATCTGTATTTTTTGTAAGTAAATAATTTAACCACTTCAGCCCCGGAAGAATTTACCCCCTTCCAGACCAGAGCACTTTTTGCGATTCGGCACTGCGTTGCTTTAACTGACAATTGCGCGGTCGTGCTACGTGGCTCCTAAACAAAATTGACGTCCTCTTTTTCCCACAAATATAGCTTTCTTTTGGTGGTATTTGATCGCCCCTGCGGTCTTTATTTTTTGCGCTATAAACAAAAAAAGAGCGACAATTAAAAAAAAAAAAAAAAAACATTATTTTTTACATTTTCCTATAATAAATATCCCCCAAAAATATATTAAAAAAAAATGTTTCCCTCAGTTTAGGCCGATACGTATTCTTCTACATATTTTTGGTAAAAAAAAATCGCAATAAGCGTTTATTGATTGGTTTGCGTAAAAGTTATAGCATTTACAAAATAGGGGATAGTTTTATGGCAATTTTTATTGATATTTTTTTTTTTTTACTAGTAATGGCGGCGATCAGCGATTTTTATCGTGACTGCGACATTATGGCGGACACATCAGACATTTTTTACACATTTTTGGGACCATTGTCATTTATACAGCAATCAGTGCTATACAAATGCACTGATTCCTGTGTAAATGACACTGGCAGTGGAGGGGTTAACCACTAGGGGGCAGTGTAGGGGTTAAGTGTGCCCTGGGGAGTGTTTCTAACTGTGGGGGGCGTGGCTACGTGTGACACGACACTGATCTCTGCTCCCGATCACAGGGAGCAGAGATCAGTAACACTGTCACTGACACTGTCACTAGGCAGAACGGGGAGATGCTTTAAGAGACGATAACCCCGCGGTGATCGTCTCTTAAAGGGCAACGTACAGGTACGATAGTTTGCCTGTACGAGCCCTTCTGCCGAAGTAATCGACGTGAGGCGGTCAGCAAGCGGTTTAACCCCTAAACAATTATGTAAACAGAACCTTGAAGAATAAAAAATAAAATAGTGAAATAGTGGCAACTGCAATTTTTTGTGTAGTAATGTATGTGCTAAAATGAATTTTAATGCAACCCCCCCCCCCCCAATATTATATCCAAATTCTTGGTAAAAAAGTCGTTACATGTTATCAGTTCGGGGTAAACCATGGATTTTGGCTCTAGAATTATTGCTCTCACTCCGATGTTGATGATACCTCACATGTGTGCAGGGTTGCCAACCGCCAGTAAATTTACTGACAGATTGTAAAAAATTTTTTTACAAACTGTCAGTAAATATCAGGGGCTGATAATTTCATGCTGTGTTGACTTTTTAAGTGTAATCAGGCAAATTACTTTGTTATAGGTATTGTCAGTGTTTCCATATCATGTTTATACTGTTCAAATATTCACTGTGTTCATTTTCAATAGGAGCTCTGTAATTTTTCAGGTTTCAGTAAAAAAAAAAAAAAAGTGCTCCGTCAGTAAATTTCCCATGTTTTTTCAGTAAAAAATGCTGCGGGAGGTTGGCAACCCTGCATGTGTGGTGTAATTTATATTTACTTTAAAGTGCATGCCCTACTCTGTGTGTTTGCATTAGGGTCACATGCCTGATGAAGGGGTCCTGCATGGCTCCGAAACGTTGCACTTCTTTGCTGTGATCGTTCTTCGATTAAAAAACGATTGGACTTTATCTGAATATCTGTGGTGTGTTGGCAAATATGTACACTTTTCTATGATGGTTATAGTTTCCAGCTGGTTGTTGCTACAGCACCCATTATTCTCAAGCTAATTCCAGGAATGTGTGCAATTAGGAATATTGCAGGGATGTGCGGTGAGGTCGGTGGCTGGTGAGGCACTGGCTAGTATCAGAGCCAGATACACACGCCACGAACGTTAGAGCGAGAGCAATAATTCTAGCACTACACTCCTCTGTAACTCAAAACATTTAACCTGTAAAAATGTTTAAAGCTTCTCCTCTGGAGATCTTTAAGTACCGAAGTTTGACGCAATTTTAAAGTGTGACATGTTGGGTATCTATTTACTCGGTGTAACATCATCTTTCACATTATACAAAAAGAATCAGGCTAACTTTATTTTTTTTATTTCCCCAAAAAAACGCGTTTGAAAAATTGCTGCGCAAATACTGTGTGACATAAAAAGTTGCAACAACCACCATTTTATTCCCTAGGGCCAAAAAATGCCCAAAATATATATATATATATATATATATAGGAAGCTTATGCCGGCCAGAGAACCTGTCGTGGTTGGAGGTAGAAGGGAAGCTGTCGCCACTAAGAGACCGACCACTCTTACCAGGGACCACAGTGAGTAACTGAAGCAAGTACCGGAGCAATATTCTCATCGAACGAACGCGGTGGAAAAATCTGGAAACTTCAGGCGGTAATCAAGTCAGGGAACCAGCCAGCGGATGTGACACTTGCAGAGCAGCCTTGTGAGTCAAGCTAGGGACCAAGCCGGTCAGCAGGGGGTGAAGCTTGAAGGTATCCGAAGTGCCAAGCTAGGGACCCAGCAGGGAAGCGTGGGTGACTCTTGAGGGAGATACCACCGCAAAAGCCTTGAGGAGCTCACAGGATTCAGAGTTAGTGAATCAGAGGGACCAGTGAGAGACTAGGAGCTCAAGGGGCTAAAGAACTACAAGTAGAATTTGTAGTAAAGCTGAGAGAACTGTTATGTTTGAATTAGGAACTCTTAAGTACTGTAGCCATAGGGGACAGCAAACCTGCACGTGCAGAAGTGGCACCTTGCTGGGGCCTTACCCTGTACGGCTGTCCTCCTATTGAAGCCTGGGAGTCTGCCTATTGAAATTAAAAGTACTTAAGGGTGTCCTGGCCCCAATCCTCTTTCCCTTGCAAAGTATAAAAGGACTGTTAAAAAAATAAAACCTCTTTTGCATCCAAGAAGTGTATGGCACCCAATGACTTTTACCACCTTTGCACGCACTATGCCTCACAACCCGACTACATATTGAAGGATGTCAGCGGTCTGTGGCCTCAGATGTTCTCATTAGACTGGAAGAGGTTAGAGATTCTGCTACATATAGTTTGACTTTACATTTATTGCTAATAAGACTCCTATGTGATAACATTGAGCAGGTGACAGGTCCTCTTTATGGAGAAGTCAGATTGTGCTTGATTAGTTGCATCCTTAGCTATAGTAACTGAAGAATGACAGCTCTGAACCCAAAAGTAACGTAATACACGTAATTTCTGGGTTCATTCGTTGCAGTGGGGGGGGGGGGGGGGGGTCGGGGATGTTCCCTGATCCCTTCCTGCTTTTAAGCTGGCCCATACACTAGTGGAATTTCATTCAAACTCTTTCATTTTAACCACTTGTCGCCCGCCTATTGTCAAAAGACGTCGGCAAAGTGGTTTTAAAATCCTGACCGGACGTCATATGACGTCCTCAGGGTTTTAAGCCGCTGCGCGCCCCCGGTGCCCACAATGGGCATCACTGATTGGCATGCATTATTGTTTGGCACTGATTGGCATCCATCAGTTCAAAACAATGCCGCCTATCAGTGACCATCCATGCTCATCCGTGCCGCCTATCCATGCCCATCTGTGCCGCCTATCCATGCCCATCCATGCCGCCTATCCATGCCAATCCGTGCCAGCTATCAGTGCCAATTTGTGCCACCTATCAGTGCCCATCCGCGTTGCCCATCAGTGCCGCCTATCAATGCCACATATCAGTGCCCATCAATGCCACCTCATCAGTGCCATTTCATCGTTGCCCATCAGTGCCCGTCAGGGCAGCCCCATCAGTGCCCATCAGTGAAGGAGAAAACTTACTTATTTACAAAGTTTTGAAACAAACAAAAAAAAATAAAAACCGTAGAGGTGATCAAATACCACCAAAAGAAAGCTCTATTTGTGGGAAAAAAAATTATAAAAATTTAATTTGGGTACAGTGTAGCATGACCGCACAGTTGTCATTCAAAGTGCGACAGCGCTGAAAGCTGACAATTGGTCTGGGCAGGAAGGTGTTTAAGCGCCCGGTATTGAAGTGGTTAAGAACATTTGATTTTCTAATAGTTAGTGCGGTCAAATTGATATTTGCTTTTAACCAGATTGACGAGAAAATTTGAAGGAGCAGGGTGGAAAATTTTTCTTGAACTAATACATTTCTAACATTTCAATATTTGTGAAGGGTAAAGCAAACAAACTTTTGAGTGTTTTGGAACTACATTGGTCCAGTAATAGAACGTACGTAGAATCTTCGAAAATCTGCTGGTGCCACCGTTTAGAACAGTCTACTGCAATCCCGGGCTCACCGGAGGAATGGGAGAGCCCAGCAACCCCCGTGGCTCCAGCCGTTGGGTGGGGAGCTGTACCTTCAGAACCCTGCAAAAGTAAACCCCTTGAATACCGGGACATTTATTAAGGTACCGTGGTAGACAAGGGGTTAATCCATGCATCTGCATCCCAAGGAAATAAAGCATAAACATTAGCGCTATACAATGTTAAATCACAGTAATTACAGTCTTATGTTTTGGGCAAGACAAATCAGTTATATGAAAGAATTTTTGGCAGGTTGGGACTTTTGGACGGCAATCTCTAAAAATGATGCCAAAATGAGGTGCAGCCTTCATTGTCTAATAGATCCCATCTGAACGTGTTGCCAGGCAACGCTCACTACGATCGCATTAGGCTCCAAAAAAAAAATCCATTGTACAAAGGTAGCGACTTTATTACTGTACACTAATATACTCTGGGGGAATCCCGCACAATAATCCATTGCACATACGTTTCTGATGTGTGATTCCCTCCTTTGTTTGAAGTTTATAAGGCGGGGATCAGAGAAATCTGATGAAAAATTTTTGCTTGTACAGATCACGGTTTGGCAAACATTACACAGTAAATATCAATTTTCTTTTAAGTGCAAGCTGTAATGAAGGCAGTATATTCCATAGCCGTGTGGGTGATGCTAATGTTTTGGCCGCGAAACAAGGGGGTTCTCCGCTTTCTGGATCTCTAGGTTTGATCAGGTTGTTCGTTCTCCCCCTTCAATCGGAAAAAAAATCATTTTATGTATTGGGAAAGGTCGAATGTGTTTTCACTTTTCATTTTTAACCTCTTGCCAACCGTATAACACATGTACACCAAACAGCCATAACATTATAGGTAAAGTGAATATCTCATGATATTTCCTCCCCTACGTGCCACTAGACATGTGCGCAATAGAAAAATTTGTTTTGTTTCTGTTCGTTTCCGTTGATTCGTAACGATCCGTAATTTCGTAAGTCGTCGTTGTTCGTATTCGGACTCGTTCGTATTTTCGTAAGAGTTATTTTTTCGTTAATTCGTTTTTCCGTTAGTCTAATTCTCGTTTATTCGAAATTCGTATTTTCGTTATATTTCGTATTCGGAAGCATTCGTATTTTCGGAAGAGCTATATTTTCGTTCATTTAAAAAGATTTGTATTTCTGTTAATCTAATTTTCGTTGATTCGAAATTCGTATTTTCGTAGATTTAGTTACATCCGTACTTTCGTAAGATTGATTTTTTCGTACTTTCGTAACATAGTTTTCGTAGTTTCGTAATCGGAGCATAATTCATAATTTTATGTAATGTGTATGCTATTTACATGTTTAAGAAACAAAGAATTTCTCTCTCACAAGTCAGAACTTAACTCAAAAATCCACCAAAACACAGAGCCTCCGACCCAACCACACCCTATCTGGACTCTGGATGGAATATTTCAGAATCCGAACTAATATTCGTTCTTTCAAATTCTCAATCAGCAGAATTTTTGTTATTTCGTATTTTCGTTGTTTTGATTTCCTTTTTCCGAATATTCGTAATTTCGATTTTTTTTCGTTCATTTTGATTTTCGTTATTTTTGAATCTTTGTTCGGTATTTTCGTTGTTTCTGTTTTAGTTTTTTGGATTTTCATTCTTTCGTAGTTTCTAATTAAATTATTTCGTATTTTCGTTGTTTTTCATATTCGTTCTTTTCGATAGTTCGTTATTCGTTAGAATTTTTAGTAAACCATTCGTTCATTCGTACGATAACGAATGAAGGAATATAACGAATTTGAACGGAAAACAAATTCGTAACTAAACGAATTGCACATGTCTACGTGCCACTTCCCCTGATCTCTCTGTCAATATCAACGGCTCAACTATCAACTTGTCCCCCCACACCAAGGTCCTAAGTGTAATTCTGGACTCCGAACTAACCTTTCTTCCCCACATCCTATCACTATCCAAAATTTGCCGCCTCAACCTCCACAACATCTTCAAGATACGTCCCTTCCTGACCAATGTCACCACAAAGCTTCTATTCCACTCCCTGGTCATCTCTCGCCTCGACTACTCTACGACTACCTCTAAATAGGTTATCCCCACTTTAGTCCATCATGAACGCTGCTGCCAGGCTTATCCACCTTACAAACTGCTCAGCGTCTGCTACCCCTCTCTGCCAATCCCTCCATTGGCTGCCACTCAACCTACAAATTAAAGCGGTTGTATAGTCATAAAATTGACTTTTACCTACAGGTAAGCCTATAATGAGGCTTACCTGTAGGTAAAAAGAATAACTCCTAAACCTGTACGGTTTAGGAGATATTCCCCGTGCAATGAGCCGCTGACTGCTGCGGCGCATGCGCATGGGGGATTCTCGGCTGAAGGCCGGCAGAATCCGAACCTTGCCGGGAAGAAGTCTCCAATGTGCATGCACGGGAGTGTCGACATCGCGGCTCCAGCCACTCACAGCGATGGAGTCGCGATACCCGGAAGACACGCCGAGGCAACATGTCAGCTACCTTGGCGTGGACCAGGTGAGTTACCGACGCCTCGTTCTAAGGTAAGTATTTCATAATGAGCTAGTATGCGGTGCATACTAGCTCATTATGCCTTTTCCCTTACAGGTGTATAAAAAAAAAAAGTTTTAGCGGGTATACAACCGTTTTAAATTCAAGATACCGTACTAACAATAACTTACAAAGCCATTCACAACTCGGCCCACAGCTACATCACTAACCTACTCAAAATACCAACCTATTCGTTCTCTTCACTCCTCCTAATGCCGTGTACACACGACCGGACTTTTCAACAACAAAGGTCCGACGGAACGAATCCGTCTGACTATTCAATCGTGTGTGGGCTTCATCGGACCTTTGCTGTCCAAAAATCAGACGGACTTTTGAAATAGAACATGTTTCAAATTTTTCCGCCGGAACCAGTTCCTATCGAGAAATCCGTTCGTCTGTATGCTTGTTCCAACGGACGAAAACCGATGCTAGGGCAGCTATTGGCTACTGGCTGTGAACTTCCTTATTCTAGTCCGTTTGTACATCATCACGTTCGAATCCGTCGGACTTTGGTGTGATTGTGTGTGTCCAAGTCCGTTCGTTTGGAAAGTCCGTCGGAAGTCCGCCGAAAGTCCGTCGGAAAAACCGTCGGACCTAGTCTGCTGGAAAGTCCGGTTGTGTGTACACGGCATAAGACCTCCTGCTCTCTAACTCCCTTGTCACCTCATCCCATGTCTGCTTTCAGGACTTCTTCCGAGCCTCTCCCATCCTCTGGAATGCTCTACCCCAATCTGTCTGACTTTCTCCTACTTGCTTCACTTTCAGACGATCCCTGAAAACTCATCTCTTCAGAGAAGCCTATCTGGCCCCCCATCTAACAACTGTACATTTAATTTCTCCATTATCAGCACATCCCCCACAATTATTACCTCTTGTATCTCTTGACCTTCCCTCTAATGCCGCGTACACATGGTCGGAATTTCGTCCAGCAAAAGACCGATGAGAGCTTTTCATCTGAAAATGCGACCGTGTGGATGCTCCATCGGAATTTTGCTGGCCGAATTCCCGCCAGCAAAAATTTGAGAGCATGTTCTCAATTTTTCCGATGAAACAACTATCGATCGTAAAATTCCGATCGTCTGTGGCAATTTCCAATGCGCAAAATTCCTACGCATGCTCGGAAAAAATTTGGCGCATGCTCGGAAGCATGGAACTTGATTTTTTCTCGGCTCCTCGTAGTGTTGTACGTCATCGCGTTCTTGACGGTCGGAATTTGGTGTGACCGTGTGTAGGCAAGACAGCTTGAGCGGAATTCCGTCGGGAAAACTATCAGCGCTTTTTCCGACCATAATTCCGATCGTGTGTACACGGCATTAGATTATAAGCTCTAACGAGCAGGGCCCTCTGATTCCTACTGTATTAAAGTGTATTGTATTTGTACTGTCTACCCTCAAGTTGTAAAGTGCTGCGTAAACTGTTGACGCCATATAAATCCTGTATAATAATAACATTGATTGTATTGTTACAATGGCATCTGAATGTCGGTGAGATATATTAGGTAGCATAGGTGTGCGCAGCCTATTGCATTAAGGCAGGGGTAGGCAACCTTAAAGAGGTGGAGATCTAACTGAACAACATAGGAGAAGTCAAAGATCACCAGGCACAGTGTTGCCTGCTCACACCTGATTTAAACCTCTAATTGCAGCACTACCGTGTTGCAATTGCGTGAATTGCACAGCAACCATGGGATTAAATCAGGTGGTGAGAAGGGCAACATTTTAACTCCTCACCACCTATCAACACATTAGACATGTGCAATTCGTTTAGTTCCGAATTCGTTTTGTAACGAATTTTGACAAATTCGTTAATTCCGAATTTCCGAAATTTCTGAATTTCCGAATTTCAAAATTTGCGAAATTACGAATTTTCAAATTTCCGAATTTCCGAATTTTAAATTTTTGAATTTCCGAATTTTCGGATTTTCGAATTTCCGAATTTCTGGATTTTCGGATTTCCGAAGTTTCGGATTTTCGAATTTTCGAATTTCCGAATTCCGAATTCGGAAATTCAAAAATGTGAAAATTCGAAAATCTGAAAAAAAGAAAGAAAATCTGTTTAATTCTAAATAATAACTAACTATTAAATTATAGGTATTGGAATTCCCTTTCAAATTTGTCTGTTAGTGAGCGTAACGAGTACGAATTTATCCGAAGTTACGAATTATCTGAAATAACGAATGCTGCATCTAACCAAATGGAAGGTAACGATCTAATAATAATAAATAACAATAATAATAATACCTTTTTATTATTATTAATTATTTATTATTAATTATTTATTATTAATTTGTTTCGTTCCATTTGTTTAGATGCGGCATTCGTTATTTCAGATAATTCGTAACTTCGGATAAATTCGTACTCATTAATTTAATAGTTAGTTATTTATTAAACTGATTTTCTTTCTTTTTTTCAGATTTTCAAATTTGGGGATTTTCAAATCTTTGAATTCCGAAAATCCGAAAATTCGGAAATTTGGAGTTCCGAAAGTCCGAAAATTCTGAATTCCGAAAGTCCGAAAATTCTGAATTCCGAAAGTCCGAAAATTCTGAATTCCGAAAGTCCGAAAATTCTGAATTCCGAAAGTCCGAAAATTCGGAATTCCGAAAGTCCGAAAATTCGGAATTCCGAAAGTTCCGAAAATTTGGAATTCCGTAAAAACCGAAAATCCAAAATTCGGAAATTCGATAATTCGGAAATCCGAAAATTCTAAATTCGGAAATCCGAAAATTCAAAATTCGGAGATACGAAAATTCAAAATTCAGAAATCCGAAAATCCAGAATTTTGGAAATCCGGAATTCTGGAAATCCGGAATTTCGGAATTTCGGAAATACGAAAATTCGGAATTTCGGAAATACGAAAATTCGGAATTTCGGAAATACGAAAATTCGGAATTTCGGAAATACGAAAATTCGGAATTTCGGAAATCCGGAAATTCTGAATTTCGGAAATCCGGAAATTCTGAATTTCGGAAATCCGAAAATTCGAAATTCGGAAATCCGAAAATTCGGAAATCCGAAAATTCGGAAATCCGAAAATTCGAAATTCGGAAATTCGAAAAATAGAAATGTGAAAATTACCGAAATATCCAAATTCGCAACTTTTGAATTTCCGAATTTCCAAATTTATGAAATTTCCATTTTCCGAATTTCTGAATTTCCGAAAAAAAAAAAAAAAACGAATGAAACTAAAATGAACAAATTTTTGTCAGTGCACATGTCTACAACACATACTCAGATCGCTTTTCAGAGGAGCAGCACTTGTGGTGCACTAGTGAATGAGCCCTTAGTTGCATTCAGCAGCGGCACCCTTAGGGCTCATTCACACGAAAACTATTATATATACATATATACATACATACATACACTATATTGTCAAAAGTATTGGGAAGCCTGCCTTTACACGCACATGAACTTTAGGCCTCATGTACACTGCTGGTAAACACGTTTAGGAGCAGTTGGGAATTTTTTCAGCTGCCCCTAAACTCTCCTCTGTTATCTTATCAGTACATGGGGTCGTTTATAGTCATTTGGGGGCAGTTGAGTTTAGGAGCATTTTTTGGAAAGCAAAAAAAATGCGTTCAGGACGGATGTTCAGAGGCCTTTGAAACGACAAATGCCTGTAACAGCTTGTAACTCGCATTTAGCTGCATTTCGTTTGCAGACATTTTTCATAGAGATACATTTTTGACTATTTGCAATTCAAAAAATGCTTGTAAACACAAACAACGGTCATTTTTAAACATTGGTTACTTTCTGTCAAGTTAAATCGTGCAGGAGAGGTTATAAAACATCCCGTGTACATGAAGTCTAAAGCCCCATACACACGGTCGGATTTTCCGATGGATTCTGTCCTATCAGACAATGTTGTCGGAAATTCCGACCGTATATAGGCACCATCGGACAGTTTCCATCGGATTGTCCGACGGACAAAGTCCTATCTCCTGCTGGATAGATTTTTTGACAACAAAGTCCGATCACACCAAATCCGATCGTGTGTAGCGAATTCCGACGGACAAAGTGCTACGCATGCTCAGATCACATTACAAGACCAAAGCTATTGGCTACTAGCCTCTACGTAGTCCCGTCGTACGCAACGAACGTCACCACGTTCAGAATGATCGGATTTTCTGACAACTTTGTCCGACCGTGTGTACGCAACACCAACATCGGACAAAGTACGACGGACATGATCCGACGGACCTGGTCCTCGGATAATCCGAGCGTGTGTATGGGGCTTAAGTCCGTAGGGTTCAATATTGAGTTGACCCGCCCTTTGCAGCTATAACAGCTTCAACTCTTCTGGGGACGCTGTCCACATGGTTTAGGAGTGTGCCTATGGGAATGTTTGACCGTTCTTCCAGAAGCGCAATTATGAGTTCAGGCACTGATGTTGGAGGAGAAGTCCTGTCTCGCAGTCTCCGCTCTAATTCATCCCAAAGGTGTTCTATGGGGTTGAGGTCAGGACTCTGTGCAGACCAGTCAAGTTCCTCCACCCCAAACTCGCTCATCCATGTCTTTATGGACCTTGCTTTGTGCACTGGTCCAAATCATTTGGTGGAGGGGGGATTATGATGTGGATTTTTTTTTTTTTTTCAGGGGTTGGACTTGGCCCCTTAGTTCCAGTGAAGGGAACTCTTAAGGCGTCAGCATACCAAGACATTTTGGACAATTTCATGCTGCCAACTTTGTGGGAACAGTTTGGGGACGGCCCCTTCCTGTTCCAACATGACTGCCCACCAGTGTACAAAACAAGGTCCATAAAATCACAGATGAGCGAGTTTGGGGTGGAAGAACTTGACTGTCCTGACCTTAACCCAATATTGGGATAAATTAGAGCGGAGACTGCGAGACAGGTCTTCTCATCCAACATCAGTGCCTGACCTCACAAATGCGCTTCTGATAGAATGGTCAAACATTCCCATAGACACACTCCTAAACCTTGTGGACGGCCTTCCCGGAAGATATGAAGATGTGTGTTTAACCACTTAAGGACTGCCTCCATTTACATCGGCAGAATGGCACGGCTGGGCACATCAACGTACAGGTCTTTAAGAGCCTAGCCGTGGGACACGCGCGCTCCACCGGCGGCACGCTCGTGACCCGGTCCTGAGCTCCATGACCCGCGGACCCGATCTCCGCCGGTGTCCCGCGATCGGGTCACAGAGCTGAAGAACGGGGAGAGGTAAGTGTAAACAAACCTCTCCCTGTGCTTCATAGTGAGGCTGTCACTGATCGTCTGTTCCCTGTCATAGGGAAAGACGATCAGTGATGTCACACGCCAAGCCACGCCCCCTACAGTAAAAAAAAAAAACACATAGGTCACACTTAACCCCTACACTTCCCCCTAGTGGTTAACCCCTTCACTGCCAGTGTCATTTACACATGAATCAGTGCATTTAAATAGCACTGATTGCTGTATAAATGACAATGGTCCCAAAAATGTGTCAAAAATGTCCGATGTGTCCGCCATAATGTGGCAGTCACAATAAAAATCGATGATCGCCGCCATTACTAGTAAAAAAAAAAAATATTAAAAAAAATGCTATAAAACTATCCAATATTTTGTAAACGCTTTAACTTTTGCGCAAACCAATCAATAATCGCTTATTTTTTTAATCAAAAATATGTAGATGAATACGTATCGGCATAAACAGAGGAAAAAAATGTTTATATAGTTTTTGGGGATATTTATTATAGCAAAAAGTAAAAAATATTGAATTTTTTTCAAAATTGTCGCTCTATTTTTGTTTTTTAAAAACCGCAGGGGCGATCAAATACCACCAAAAGAAAGCTCTATCTGTGGGGGAAAAAAAAGATACAAATTTCATTTGGGTACAGATTTGCATGACGGCGCAATGGCAAGTTAAAGTAGCGCAGTGCTGAATAGTAAAAGAAATGCCTTGCTCATGAAGGGGATAAAACCTGCTGGACCTCAAGTGGTTAAAAAGGCGTCATCTGGTGAGTATGGCGAGCTTTATTTACATAAATAGAAAATACGTCCTAATATGTTGATATAGGGATTTTTAAGATTTGCATTGTTCCATAACACTGGAGCGATGTTCTTCTGAATTCTCTTCATTTGTGGATGTAGGGACTCAGAAGTTGTATAGACAGACTCTTCTGTAGGGGGTGGGGGGGCTAGTAAATACGAGACGTGAGGTTTTATATTGTAATACTGGGGGGAATAGGGGAGTTTCCTGCAGAATATAACAAATGGCGTACAATGAGCTAATACACCAGAGAACACGATAACAATCCCACCAGGCTGGAAATACAGCGACTCTCAGGGGCCGCATAGAAGGATTAACACACAAACACCTGCTTCATCTGGTATTATATGATAATCCCAAAAATGGAAGTAATCAGCTGATTAACCCTGCGACTGCCAGGTGAAAACAAACCAGTTGACGTGTTTTAACGACAGCAAAGAATAGCAGACTAATCGCCAAGCAGTTTCCCAAAAGACTGATCAGGACAGCTAGACTGAGGCCCCTTTCACACTGGGGCGGGAGCCGCGGCGACGGTAAAGCAGCGCTATATTTAGCGCTGCTTTACCGTCGTTTTAGTCGCAGGATTCAGCCTCTAGCGGTGCGGTGTTAGTATTGTGATTCAGAAATCCGGATACATCAGAATCTCCGAATAACGAAAATTTAGTCTGCATTCGGAACAAAACAGATTGCACGTCTACTGTTTTGCATTATCATTTTACCCTAGAGCAGGGGTAGGCAACCTCGGCCCTCCAGCTGTGGAGAAACTACAAATCCCATCATGCTTCTGCCTCTAGGAGTCATGCCTGTGATTGTCGGGGTCTTGCAATGTCTCATGGGACTTATAGTTTCACCACAGCTGGAGGGCCGAGGTTGCCTACCCCTGCCATAGATCTAGGCATGACAGCATTATTCCTACATTGTAGCCCATTCCGTGTACATGTATGTCATTTAATTTAGGGGCACGATTCTGCAAATATGAAAGCTTTATCAAAAGTAATGGAAAAGTGGGTATAACCTTCTTGTTAACTTACATTGGTCGTTCAAATTTCACATGTTGGTACAGTAACTCTTTCTCTATAGTAACCTTTCTTTTTTATCATTGCAGGTAAATAATGGATTCCAAGCAGAAGCACGCAACATGCCGTCATTGAGTTCTTGACAAAAGAGGGGCACAGGTTGTCTGTATTCCACTGAAGGCTGGAGATGCTGGAGATGCCCCCATTGACAAGAGCAATGTCGTATCATTGGTGACTCTTGGCAATGGTGTCATCTGCGTAAACTTTCTGTAGCCTTCTGTGGTTGTTGGCCTGCCTGCACCCCTCCTTTGTCAAGAACTCAATGGCAGCATGCTGCTTTTGCTTGCAAACCATTTTTACAGAAGAAGAAGAAGAAAGAAAAAAAAGAAGAAAAAGAGAGAAAGAAAAGGGAAGAAGAAGAAGAAAAAAGAAGAAAGATAAAGAAAAAATTAAGAAAGATAAAGAAAGAAGAAGAAAAAAGAAAAAGACTGCAGAGGAAAAAAGAAAAGAAACAAAGAAACAAAGAAGAAGAAAGAAAAAGAAAGAAGAAGAAGAAAAAACAAAAAAGAAAAGAAGAAAGAAAAAATGAAGAAGAAAAGAAAGAAGAAAAAAGAAAGAAGGAAGAAGGAAGACGAAAAAAGAAGACGAAAAAAGAAAGAAGAAGACAGGAGAAGAAAGAAGGAAGAAGAAAAAAAGAGGGAAGAAGAAGAAAGAAGAAGAAGAAAGAAGGAAGTCAAACGAAAAAAGATGAAGGAAGAAGAAAGATGGAAGAAGAAAGAAGCAGAAATGACTACAGATGAAGGCCTATGTAAGTTAATAAAAAAAGGTATGCCCAGTTTTGCTGCTTTTGCTTTGAAACATTTTTACAGAAGAAGAAGAAGAAAGAAAAAAAAAAGAAGGAAAAGAGAGAGAGAGAAAAGGGAAGAAGAAGAAAAAAGAAGAAAGATAAATAAAAGAATAAGAAAGATAAAGAAAGAAGAAAAAAAAAAAAGAAAAAGACTGCAGAGGAAAAAAGAAAAGAAACAAAGAAACAAAGAAGAAGAAAGAAAAATAAAGAAGAAGGAAGAAAAAGAAAGAAGAAGAAGGAAGGAAAAAAAAAAAAGAGAGAAGAAGAAAGAATGAAGAAAAAAGAAAGAAGAAGAAAGAAGGAAGACGAAAAAAGAAGACGAAAAAAGAAAGAAGAAAGGAGAAGAAAGGAGGAAGAAGAAAAAAAGAGGAAGAAGAAGAAAGAGAAGAAGAAGAAAGAAGGAAGTCAAAAGAAAAAAGACGAATCAAAAAAGAAGGAAGGAAGAAGAAAGATGGAAGAAGAAAGAAGCAGAAATGACTACAGATGAAGGACTACAGATGAAGCAAAAGCAGCAAAACTGGGCATACCTGTTTTTATTAACTTACATGTTAATAAAAACAGGTATGCCCAGTTTTGCTGCTTTTGCTTGGAAGCCATTTTTACAGAAGAAGAAGAAGAAAGAAAAAAAAGAAGGAAAAGAGAGAGAGAAAAGGGAAGAAGAAGAAAAAAAAAGAAGAAAGATAAAGAAAAAAAATAAGAAAGATAAAGAAAGAAGAAAAAAAAAGAAAAAGACTGCAGAGGAAAAAAGAGAAGCAACAAAGAAAGAAAGAAGAAGAAAGAAAAAGAAAAGAAGAAGGAAGAAAAAAGAAAGAAGAAGAAGGAAGAAAAAAAGAAAAAGAAAGAAGAAGAAGAAAGAATGAAAAAAAAAAAAGAAGAAGAAAGAAGGAAGACAGAAAAAGAAGAAGAAAAAAGAAAGAAGAAAAGAGAGGAAGAAAAAAAAAAGAGGGAAGAAGAAGAAAGAAGAAGAAGAAAGAAGGAAGTCAAAAGAAAAAAGATGAATCAAAAAAGAAGGAAGGAAGAAGAAAGATGGAAGAAGAAAGAAGCAGAAATGACTACAGAGGAAGGCCTATTTAAGTTAATAAAAAAAGGTATGCCCAGTTTTGCATTAATTTCGGGACAGCCCTTGTATCGATATCTTTAACTTGACACTCGGATACTAACCACAGATGACTGGAAGCACACTGACAAATTTGTTTTAGTAATTGCAATATTATTTTTGAACTTTTGAACCCATTTTCCATGTTAAAGGCTCACCATTTTTCCCATGCTCCCCAGTGGCCACATAGAATAATGGTGTTGATAGACAGTGGCTGAACAATCTGCGGAGGGCTCTTAGAAATGGGCCCTTTAGATAAACAAATGGCTTCTCCACTCAGAATTGTTGTGACCCAGAAGTTATCAGGAAGCCACCCGGTTGGCAAAATAATCAACGCTTTGTCACACCACAATGCAAATAATGGTTTGAAGGGAGACTTCCTCAGCTGAGGGCCCAGCTCCATTACGTGGTCATTTTCAGAAGGGCCTTTGTTACAAGTCTCCTGGCCTGCAAAGATCTAACAGCAAATTATTGAGGCTGTTTTCTTCTCCTTATTTCCTCTGCTACTTCCTTCAGATATTCGGGATGTAATTCATCTTGGACGAGTCATTGCTTTGTCAACTTTATGGCCTCATAACCCGGCCTTGCCTAATTGCTTGTTTGGCCCGTGTGAGGGGGGGCTGGTAAAAAAACACACGTTTTATTTGACCATTTCCCATCCCCAGTTTAACAGCTCAGTGCAAATGACACACTTATCGCAAATGAGCGATATTACAGCTTTTAAATAATAAAGCAGGCTAAATGACTTTAAGACGGTCATTTTTCACTTTGCTCAGAAAAGCATTAGTAGCTCTAATAGGTGACAACATACAGTATATGAATGTTCAATTAGAATGTAATAGTTGGAGCACAATTCTAGGTGTGGGGTGTGATGAAGGCTCTGTTTTTTAGGCCTTTTCGCTGAGGTTGATTGTGATGATGAGGCTTAATGGCAGTCAACTTTTATTTTTTAGATAGAGCGGAGAAGAGCTCAAATTTCCATCAGGTTTTTATTTATCGAAGTACACACTGTTAAAGAAATTGTAAAATCTGTTTATAATTGTATTCTATTTTGTATGTTTGCCTATGTATTGCACACTGCACTCACTGTGCACACAGCATTTATACTGTTTTTATTACATGTCTCATTCTTTCAGGTCTTGATTACAATTTAGCCTGCCTATGTTACGCCCCTTGTTACCATAAAAATACAATTGTAATATTAAAGCAGAAGTAAACCCATCGATTTAACAGTCTAAAAAAAAAAGGCATGCCGTGAATGCTAACTGCACATTGGCTGTGCTCTCAACCAAACAGTCAAACCATCCAATGGCTGGTGTCATAACGGATCACATGTGCAGCACCGTGGCAGTTGAAGATTAAACAGAGGCAAAGATGGCAGCTTCCTTGGCTGAAAACGATAGGGGGGTTTACTTCCACTTTAATGTGATACCTATGTACTGTATATATTCGAGTATAAGCCGACCCGAATATAAGCCGAGGCACCTAATTTTACCACACAAAAACTGGGAAAACGTATTGACTCGAGTATAAGCCTAGGATGAGAAATGCGCAGCTACTGTAAGTGGAAAAGAGGGTCAACAATGCCCATTTGCAGCAAAATGCAAATGAATAAACCGCGCTAGGAATATAAACCAATCTATAAAAGGCAGCTGCTAAAAGTGGGATACACACACATAGGTAGATAGAGAATTGTATAAAGCTGCGCCAGTAAAAATTAAAAAATATAATTATAATAAAATGTAATAAATATTGTATAGCCAGAAATGACAGTTCTAACAGTATCATCTATGGCCACTTTATCATTATCTATGTGCTCCTCCGTGGCCATAGATCTTACTGTTAGAACTGTCATTTCTGGCTATACAATATTTATTTAATTTTTTTATTATTATATTTTTTTTAATTTTTACTGGCGCAGCTTTATACAATTCTCTAATGCCCATTTGAAGCCTCACTGTGCCCATTTGCATGCCTCACTGTGCCCATTTGCAGAAATAGGTCCCTAGAAACTTTAAACTTGGTAGTTAAGGGTTCCTAAATGCCCCCTAGCTGCAGCCAACATTTGGGGTCTCTGGACCCAAAGTGTCCCGAAATGACATTGCTGCAGATGGACGCAGTTGACCATATCTCGGGGTCACTCACTTGGTGCTACGAACCCCATCTTGGATATGTTGTAGTGCTAGTTCCACTGGGTTTGCATAAAAAATTTGGGGTTCCTAGCACCAAGTGGCCCCGAGATACGAGGCCCCAAATTTGGTTCGGAACATGTCATTCTCTGCTGCAGAAAAGTGCTTGACTCGAGTATAAGCCGAGGGGGGCATTTTCAGCACAAAAAAATTTGCTGAAAAACTCGGCTTATACTCGAGTATATACGTTAAGCACGTGTATAAAAAACTTCAATTGCGTTGAACAAACAGAACAGTTACACTATATTGTCAAAAGTATTGTGACACCTGCCTTTACATGCACACTAGTCCGTAGGGTTCAATATTGACTTGACCCACCCTTTGCAACTATAAGATCTTCAACTCTTCTGGGAAGGCTGTCCACAAGGTTTAGGAGTGTGTCTATGGGAATGTTTGATCATTCTTCCAGAAGTGCATTTGTGAGGTCAGGCACTGATGTTGGACAAGAAGGCCTGGCTTGCAGTCTCCGCTCTAATTTATCCCAAAGGTGTTCTATCAGGTTGAGGTCAGGACTCTGTGCAGGCCAGTCAAGTTCCCATACCTCCTAACTTTTTGAGATGGGAATTTAGGGACACCTATCAGCAAAAATGTGTAGGCATAGGACACACACCCTGCCACACCCTCTTAAAGGGGAATTGTACAAAAAAACTAAATTGGAGAAACCAACAAGTGCTTTTTTTCACCACTACTATTCCTTTATATTGGCTTTTAGAATTTACAAATGCAGCAATTTTGAAATCAGATGAAAGGTTTAGCTCTGGGAAACACTTTTTGAAAGATAAAAAGTGCATTTTATATACAACTATATGGATCAGACCAAGATGAGGGACAAATGAGGAGGAAAGAGGGACAGAGGGACGTTGCTCGAAATCAGGGACAGTCCCTCAAAATCAGGGACAGTTGGGAGCTATGAAGTTCTTCCACCCCAAACTTGCTTGTCCATGTCTTCATGGATGAATCCTTGTATCTGGCGAATCTAAAAGCGGACAGTAGACAATAGTGTGGTATAGCTGTGCCAAGTAGAGAATGTACAGCAGAATGCAGCGAGGGGTGGTGTGGAATCTGTATCGTACAGCACAGTGTACCAGGGGCGGACTGACCATTCGGCCACTCGGGCACTTCCAGAGGGCCCCGGGCCACTAGGGGGCCCCATCAGGGTTGCCAGCCTCAGTAAAACCAGGGACAGTATGTAAAAATCTGTGTTTTTTTTTACATCTGTTTCTGAAATATCCCTTACCGACATCCTTTTGGTCTAAAAATCCAGAGATTATAGCTGCCCCACCTCTCCAGTACCTTCTCAGCCAATAGAAACATGTCTGTGTATACTGGGTGTACATGTATGTGTATACTGTGTGGCTCCATAATCTCTGATTGTCTGGGGGCCCCATAATCTCCTATTGCCCGGGGGCCCCATGAGTTGTCAGTCCGCCCCTGCAGTGTACAGATGTAATATACTATAGACATGTGCAATTCGTTTTGTTTTTTTTAGTTTTTCGGGTTTTTTTCGTTATTTTCGTTCGTTTTCGTACGATTGAACGAATCGTTCAAATCGAACGAATCCGATTACCGAATCGTTCGAATCAAATGAATCAGATTAACGAATCATTCGAAACGAACGAATCCGAAAAACAACGAAAATCCGAAAAAAACTAATTAGAAACAACGAATGTACGAATAAAGAAAAACCGAAAAACGAAAACAGGAACAACGAAAATGAACGAAAAAATTCGTACATTCGTAACTTTTTTTTTTGTTGAATTGGTAATTTTCCGTGTCCCTTACAATGGCGCTGCTTAACGTGCTTCGAATGGATTAAATGAAAAAATTCGTACATTCGTTACTTTTTTTTTTTCGATTCGTAACTTTTTTTCCGATTCGTAACTTTTTTTTGATTCGTAACTTTTTTTTTCGAATCGCAACTTTTTTTTTTTTCGATTCGTAACTTTTTTTCTGATTCGTAACTTTTTTTTTGATTCGTAACTATTTTTTTTCGATTCGTAACTTTTTTTTTCGATTTGTAATTTTCCGTGTCTCTTAAAATGTAATAATAGCATACACATTACATAAAATTATGAATTATGCTCCGATTACGAATGTTACGAATGTACGAATGCGTCCGAATGCGTCCGAATTTCGAATAAACGAAAATTAAACAAAAAACTAATCAACGAAAAAATAACTCTTACGAATGTACGAATCGTTACGAATACGAACACCGACGACTTACGAATTTACGAAACGTTCCGAATCAACGGAAACGAAAAAAACGAAACAAAAATAAACGAATTTTTTTCGGAAACGAAAAAAACGAAACGAAAATAAATGAATTTTTTTGTTGTGCACATGTCTAGTGTACTACATAATGTATTTAGAAGAACAATCAACCCCCCAACACCAAACTTTAAAAGCAAAGGATTCTGGGAAGGGGCCAGCATACTCATCACTCATGGGCGTTTCCTGATTTTGGATGAAATGTCACTGTTTTCTAATGATTAGGGAAATACAGCAGACACAATAGGAGTGACTAGAGTCCTGACATTACTTATTCATTGAATGTTCATATCTTGCATGTGGCTCGCTCGGAAACAGCCAAGATTCACAGAGCTCCACAAAGGCTTCCAATTATGAGGATGCAAATGAGATGGATGCAGTTCGGTCCCCAATCCCCTTCTCCGGGACTCCCTTAGGCTTCAGCATAATATCAGCAGATGCTTATAACCTTGACTTGGAGAATCGTAATTAACGGAAACCAAGCGTGCAGCAGATTTGCAGTTTGGGCCTTTTGTTTAGAGGGATCACGAGATACGCTGTAGCTGTGAATACATGGTAATAGGAGAGTGTGAGCCGGAGGTATTGGAAGTGACATTAATGAATAGGGGCAAATCTTACTGGTTGACAAATGCCCCTGTTTTGCATTTGATGTGTGTTTCTGTATATATAAATGTAAAGTTTAACTTGCACTAATGCCCCGTACACACGGTCAGATTTTCCTACAGAAAATGTCCTATCGGACCATGTTGTGGGAAATTCCGACCATGTGTGGGCTCCATCGGACTTTTTCCGTCGGAATTTCCGACGGAAAAAGTTTGAGATCCTGCTCTCAAATTTTCCGACGACAAAGTCCTATCGGACTTTTTTCCGATCGTGTGTAGCGAATTCCGACGGACAAAGTGCCACGCATGCTCAGATCACATTACAAGACCAAAGCTATTGGCGGATTTTGTGGTCGGAATTTCCGACCGTGTGTACGGGGCATAAGTGTCTATATTGTTCCTGACTTTATGTCAGAATCTACCCAGGACTTTCTTTTTTCCATATAGTAAATTAACCACTTCAATACCGGGCACTTTCCCCCCTTCCTGCCCAGGACAATTTTCAGCTTTCAACGCTGTCACAATTTGAATGACAATTGCGCGGTCATGCAGCGCTGTACCCCAACTAAATTTTTATAATTTTCTTCTCACAAATAGAGATTTATTTTGGTGGTACGTGATCATCACTGGGTTTTTATTTTTTTTCTAAACAAGCTAAAAAATACCAAAATGTTTGAAAACAAAAAAAAGTTTTTTATTAGTTTCAGTTATAAAATTTAGTTTTCTCTTTCACTGACGGGCACTGATGAGGCTGCACTAATGGGCACTGATGAGGCTGCACTAATGGGCACTAATGAGGTGGCACTGAAAATGTAGCAATGATTATTATTATTATACAGGATTTATATAGTGCCAACAGTTTACGCAGCGCTTTACAATATAAAAAGGAGACAAAACCGTTTAATACAATAAAATACAAGAGGATTAAGAGGGCCCTGCTCAGAAGAGCTTACAATCTAATAGGGTGGGCACTGATGAGGGGGCACTATTATTTAGAATTGATGGGCACTAGACATGTGCGATTAGTTTAGTACGAATCGGAAATTCATCCGAATTTTTCGAAATTCAGACGAATCCGAAGTACGAATTTTTTCGAATACGAATTCTGTACGGAATACGAAATTCTGTTTACGAATTTCAGCTCCAAATTATTCGAATCCAACTACCAAATATCAAATTTCAACTAATACGAAAGAAATTATTATAGCGGATATAACGAATGATTCAGTATATCGAATATCGACACTCTACAAATAATAACGAATTATCCAAAAACTTATTAACGTTACAACTCTATAGTATGTCTGTGAAGGGGCGCATGTTTCCCGTGCTTAGAACTGTCCCTGCATTAAATTCCGTATACGAATTATGAATTTTTTTGAATACGAAATAAAACGGAATGAAACAAAACACATTTTTTTGACGGCTCCCATGTCTAATGGGCACTGATATGCAGCACTGATGGGCATTGATAGGCTACACTGATATGCAGCACTGATGGGCACTGATAGGCGGCACTGATGGGCATTGATAGGCAGCACTGATGGGCACTGATAGGTGGCACTGATGGGCGGCACTGATGGGCACTGATAGGCAGCAATGATGAGGAGGTACTGACAGGCGTTACTGATGGGGCACTGATTGGCACTTTGATGGGCACCGATTGGCACTTTTATGGGCACTGATTGGCGATTTGGGTGGGCACTGACTGGCAGCTGATGGGCACTGATTTGCAGCTGTGGTGGGCACCTCTGATGGGGCTGCGCTGATAATCAATGTGCTGATTATCAGCGCACCCCCCCCCCCCCCCCCCTGGCAGGAGAGCTGCCAACCGGCTCGCCCTGTCAGTGGGAACCGAGGAAAAGCCGATTACCAGCACTTCCTGGTTCAAGCTGTGATCAGCTGTGATTGGTCACAGCTGATCATGTGGTAAAGAGCCTCTGCCAGAGGCTCCTTACCATGATTGTTATCCTGAAAGACGTCATATGATAACTGAACCACTGCCCGCCGTCATTCTGCTATAGGCGAGGCGGGATGTGGTTAAAGTTAGGTGATGTTGCTTATAGTAACAGGTCCACCTTTGCTTTTATTCACTGACTTGCTATTTTAAAAGCTGGACACCAGGAATTATTTATGTAGCGCCACCCCCTGTAAGGGACGCTTGAAGATGATTGACCCCAAAGATTGCCCTGACCTTGCAAGTCTCCCGACACATCTGACACCCTGGGTTCAGACATTTCTGAATGACAATGAAGTTATACAGACATCAGACTGTGACACAGCAATCAAGTATTTTACTTACAGTTCTACAATCAGAAAAATCAACAGAATATGGCTCAGGCAACAAAATACAGTTAGTATTAAACGCTCAGCACACATAAACAGGATAACTATGCATATAGAGTTTCAATAAAATGATTAGTAGCAACCATTACCTTGAATAAGGCCTATGGCCACAGGTACGAAAAAGGAAGGAGAATGAGCGACATATCCGTACTTATCGACGTATCGGTAAGTCGCTGAGCAAATGCGCACTGGTAGGTTAATTGGATCCGGTCTACAATTGGCCGCAGTATGTGTACGTATGAACGTGAGTTAGGGATCTTAGATTGTAAGCTCCTTGAGGGAAGGGACCGATGTCAATGTACAATATATGTGCAATATGTGTATACCGTATTTAACGGCGTATAACACGCACCCCAAGTTTAGGAGGGAATTTTAAGGAAAAAAAGTTTTAGGAGGGAAGTTTAGGGGAAAAAAAAAAACTTACATTTAAGCGTCATTTGCAGCCTGCCCAGCGTCATTTGCAGCTTGCCCAGCGTCATTTGCAGCCTTGCCCAGCATCATTTGCAGCCTTGCCCAGCGTCATTTGCAACCTGCCCAGCGTCATTTGCAGCTTGCCAGCGTCATTTGCAGCTTGCCCAGTGTCATTTGCAGCTTGCCCAGCGTCATTTGCAGCTTGCCCAGCGTCATTTGCGGCTTGCCCAGCGTCATTTTCAGCCTTGCCCAGCATCATTTGCAACCTGCCCAGCGTCATTTGCAGCTTGCCAGAGTCATTTGTAGCTTGCCAGGTGTCATTTGCAGTTTGCCAGCGTCATTTGCAGTCTTGCCGACGTTTAAATTTCCCGCCGCGAGACAAACCGCGCATGCGCGGCCGAAAAGGACCGAACCGCGGCCGAAAAAGGCCGATGCGCGGCCAAAAAAGACCAAGCCGACTGTTCGGCTCCACTCGGAGTCCCGCCTCCCTGCTGTTTCGGGAGCGAGCGCAGGGAGGCGGGACTACGAGCGGAGCTGAACAGTCGGCTCGGTCTTTTTCGGCCGCGCTTCTGCCTTTTTCGGCCGCGGTTCGGTCTTTTTCGGCTGCGGTCGCCATTTTTCGGCGCCGCAACCAATTTTTGTCTTTTTTTGGGGGGGTATCAGCGTATAACACGCACCCACGACTTTCCCCCGATTTTTAGGGGGGAAAAAGTGCGTGTTATACGCCGATAAATACGGTAATATACCGTATATACCGTATTTATTGGCGTATAACATGCACCGGCGTATAACACGCACCCCAAGTTTAGGAGGGCATTTTAAGGGAAAAAAAAAGTTTTAGGAGGGAAGTTTAAGGAAAAAAAACTTACATTTAAATGCCCATCAATGCAGCCTTATCAGTGTGCATCTGCAGCCTTGTCCATCATTGCAGAATGATCAGTGTCATTTGCAGCTTGCCCAGCATCATTTGCAGCTTGCCCAGCGTCATTTGCAGCCTTACCCATCGCGTTTGCAGCCTGCCAGTGTCATTTGCAGCTTGCCCAGCATCATTTGCAGCTTGCCCATGTCATTTGCAGCTTGTCCAGCGTCGTTTGCAGCTTGCCCAGCGTCATTTGCAGCTTGCCCAGCGTCGTTTGCAGCTTGCCAGTGTCATTTACAGCTTGCTCAGCGCCGTTTAAGGCTTGCCCAGCACCGTTTGCAGCCTTGCCCACGTTTAAATTTCCCGCCGCCCAAATAGACCAAGTGAGCCCCGCCGAAAAAGACAGAGCGCCGCTGAAAAAGACCGAGCGCCGACGAAAAAGACCGAGCAGAGTGATCGGCTTCGCTCGCAGTCCCGCCTCCCTGCTGTTTCTGGAGTGAGCGCTGACGTAAAATACCGCTCGCAGTCCCACCCAGTCGCTATTTTTCGGCGCTGCGCGCTTTTTCCGGCTCACAGACGGTGGGGATCGGCGTATAACATGCACCCACGACTTTCCCCCGATTTTAAGGGGGAAAAAGTGCGTGTTATACGCCGATAAATACGGTAAGTAAATTAATGGCGCTATATACAGTGCCTTGAAAAAGTATTCATACCCCTTGAAATTTTCCACATTTTGTCATGTTACAACCAAAAATTTTAATGAATTTTATTGGGATTTTATGTGATAGACCAACACAAAGTGGCACATAATTGTGAAGTGGAAGTAAAATAATAAATGGGCTTCAAAAAGTTTTACAAATAAATATGTGAAAAGTGTGGGGTGCATTTGTATTCAGCTCCCTTTACTCTGATACCCCTAACTAAAATCTAGTGTAACCAATTGCCTTCAGAAGTCACCTAATTAGTAAATCAAGTCCACCTGAGGCCCGATGTGTTGATGTTCGGTGGAGGATAAGTTTGTGCTCACCTAATTGTGTCTTTGTCTACACCATGGGTGGCTCCAGCTTTTCCCTGAACAAGGACTTTATTCCAAACCCTATGGACTTTTAATTTTAATGTTTTCTAACTAGCGCTGCATATATTTACTTTTTATGTGGAAGAAGGTGCTCTGGTCCGATGAGACCAAAGCTGAACTTTTTGACCTAAAAGCAAAATTCTATGTGTGGCGGAAAACTAACACTGCACATCACCCTGAACACACCATCCCCACTGTGAAACATGTTGGTGGCAGCATCATGTTGTGGGGATGCTTTTCTTTGGCAGGGACTGGAAAGCTGGTCAGAGTTGATGGGAGGATGGATGGAGCCAAATACAGGGCAATCTTAGAAGGAAACCTGTTATGCCGTGTACACACGATTGGAATTTCGGCCAATGTAGGCTCCTTCGGAATTTTGCACACCGAATTTCCGCCAGCAAAAATTTGAGAGCATGTTCTAAATTTTTCTGATGGAAAAGGTTTCTATCGGAAATTCTGATCGTCTGTAGCAATTGCGATGCGCAAAATTCCTACGCATGCTTGGAAACAATTTGACGCATGCTCAGAAGCATTGAACTTCATTTTTTCTCAGCTCGTCGTAGTGTTGTACGTCACCACATTCTTGACGGTCGGAATTTGGTGTGATGTGTAGGCAAGACAGTTTGAGTGGAATTCCGATCGGAATTCCGTCGGGAAAACCATCAGAGCTTTTTCCGACGAGAATTCCGACCGTGTGTACGCGGCATTAGACTCTGCAAAAGACTTGAGACTGGGGCGGGGGTTCACCTTCCAGCAGGACAACGACCCTAAACATACAGCCAGAGCTACAATGGAATGGTTTAGATCAAAGCACATTCATGTGTTAGAATGGCCCAGTCAAAGTCCAGACCTAAATCCAATTGAGAATCTGTGGCAAGACTTGAAAATTGCTGTTCACAGACGCTCTCCATCCAATCTGACAGAGCTTGAGCTATTTTGCAAAGAAGAATGGGCAAAAATTTCCATCTCTTGATGTGCAAAGCTGGTAGAGACATCCCCAAAAAAGACTTGCAGCTGTAATTGCAGTGAAAGGTGGTTCTAGAAAGTATTGACTCCGGGGGGCTGAATACAAATGCACCCCACACTTTTCACATATTTATTTGTAAAGATTTTTTTATAGACCATTGATCATTTTTCTTCCACTTCACAATTATGTGCCACTTTGTGTTGGTCCATCACATAAAATCCCAATAAAATACATTTACGTTTTTGGTTGTAACATGACAAAATGTGGAAAATTTCAAGGGGTATGAATACTTTTTCAAGGCACTGTAAGTACCTGTAATAATTAAATTAAAATTAAAATTTGTGTACAGTGTTGCGTGACCGAGCAATTGCTAGTTAAAGAAACACAGTGCGAAATATCAGAAAATGCTGTGGTCATGAAGGGGGGTAAAACCTTCCGTCAAGTGGTTAAGCATGTTAGGGTGAGACATAATGCGTGTTTACGTGCCACAAAGAAGTAAATAGGCCCTGAAAGGGTAAAATGTGGCCATGAACATAGGAATTTCAGGTCTGTGCATTTAAAGAGACATCACAAACTCCTGGCAGGATTCCATTCCTGAACTCGGTGACAGTTGTTCCTCTGGGGCCCTGTGTCAGCTTTATCAGCCTTATCAAGTTTCAGTGCAAACCTCTCTGTGAGCGTTAATTTGAACACATGCTGCTTAATTACTCCCTAAACTGACCCCCAAGTTCAAAAGTGCCTGGGCAAAACTATTTTTAAGGGCAACAGCCCTAAAACAAATATTTGTCCTTTATGACTAAGTGATGTCCAGCTACACCTGCCTCAAAATGTCCCTGGCACACGATGTCAACCAGAACAAAATCCCAAGAATGTACAGTATCTCACAAAAGTTAGTACACCCCTCACATTTTTGTAAATATTTTATTATATCTTTGCATGTGACAACACTGAAGAAATTACACTTTGCTACATTGTAGATTAGTGAGTGTACAGCTTGTATAACAGTGTAAATTTGCTGTCCCCACAAAATAACTCAACACACAGCCAGGGCCGGTGCTACCACTAGGCAAACTAGGCAGCCGCCTAGGGCGCCCTGCTTCCTAGGGTGCACGGCCACTGTTTTTTCTACTCTCTTCTCTCTGCAGCAAGCAGCTAAGTCTCAACATCAGCAGGCAGCCGCCGCTCTGTTCGCACACAGTGTCAGAGTCACA
Organism: Lithobates sylvaticus; assembly: GCA_028564925.1. NCBI lineage: Eukaryota > Metazoa > Chordata > Amphibia > Anura > Ranidae > Lithobates > Lithobates sylvaticus. Next base: position 33,524,284 of record CM053031.1, read on the forward strand.
GCGGTGGCGGAGGACTGTGTCTATGTCCCGACTCCCGAATGAATGGAAGCAAGCAAACATTCATTGATGGGCACTGGTAGGCTGCATTGATGGGCGCTAGTGAGGCAGGCTGCATTTGATGGGCGCTGGAAAGGATGCATTTGATGGGCGCTTCATTAAAAAGGTGGGGTTTACATGGACAGGGGAAAGAGGGTGGAGTCAGAGGTGGAGCCAAGGGGGCGGCAAAATTAGGTTTCGCCTAGGGTGTCAAAAATCCTTGCACCAGCCCTGCACACAGCGAATAATGTCTAAACTGCTGGCAACAAAAGTGAGTACACCTCTAAGTGAAAATGTCCAAATTCGGCCCAATTAGCCATTTTCCCTCCCCGGTGTCATGTGATTCATTATTGTTACAAGGTCTCAGGTGTGAATGGGGAGCAGGTGTGTTAAATTTGGTGTTATCGCTCACGCTCTCTCATACTGGTCACTGGAAGTTCAACAGGGCACCTCATGGCAAAGAACTCTCTGAGGATCTAAAAAAAAAGAATTGTCGCTCTACATAAAGATGGCCTAGGCTATAAGAAGATTACCAAGACACTGAAACTGAGCTGCAGCACGATGGCCAAGACCATACAGCAGTTTAACAGGACAGGTTGCACTCAGAACAGGCCTCACCATGGTCGACCAAAGAAGTTGAGTGCACGTGCTCAGCGTCATATCCAGAGGTTGTCTTTGGGAAATAGACGTATGAGTGCTGCCAGCATTGCTGCAGAGGTTGAAGGGGTGGGGGGTCAGCCTGTCAGTGCTCAGACCATACGCCACACACTGCATCAAATTGGTCTGCATGGCTGTCGTCCCAGAAGGAAGCCTCTTCTAAAGATGATGCACAAGAAAGTCGGCAAACAGTTTGCTGAAGACAAGCAGACTAAGGGCACGGATTACTGGAATCATGTCCTGTGGTCTGATGAGACCAAGATAAACTTATTTGGTGTCAGATGGTGTCAAGCGTATGTGGCGGCAACCAGATGAGGAGTACAAAGACAAGTGTGTTTTGCCTACAGTCAAGCATGGTGGTGAGAGTGTCATGGTCTGGGGCTGCATGAGTGCTGCCGGCACTGGGGAGCTACAGTTCATTATGGGGACCATGAATGCCAACATGTATTGTGATAAACTGAAGCAGAGCATGATCCCCTCCTTTCGGAGACTGGGCCGCAGGACAGTATTCCTACATAATAATGACCCCAAACACACCTCCAAGACGACCACTGCCTTGCTAAAGAAGCTGAGGGTAAAGGGGATGGACTGGCCAAGCATGTCTCCAGACCTAAACCCTATTGAGCATCTGTGGGACATCCTCAAACGGAAGGTGGAGGAGCGCAAGGTCTCTAACATCCACCAGCTCTGTGATGTCATCATGGAGGAGTGGAAGAGGACTCCAGTGCCAACCTGGGAAGCTCTGGTGAACTCCATGCCCAAGAGGGTTAAGGCAGTGCTGGAAAATAATGGTGGCCACACAAAAATATTGACATTTTGGGCCCAATTTGGACATTTTCACTTAGGGGTGTACTCACTTTTGTTGCCAGCGGTTTAGACATTAATGGCTGTGTGTTGAGTTATTTTGAGTGTACAGCAAATTTACACTGTTATACAAGCTGTACACTCACTACTTTACAATTTACAATTTCTTCAGTGTTGTCACATGAAAAGATATAATAAAAATATTTACAAAAATGTGAGGGGTGTACTCACTTTTGTGAGATACTGTATATTGTATGGCATTAGAGGTTGGCAGGATTCTTTGGCATTTGGCAATGATGCGTTTGGCGAGTGTGCCCGTGGAAGAGGAGTGCATGCTACATGATTAATTCCATAGAGGGAGGCTGAAGACAGAAAATTACTACATGAATGCTCATTTAACTGTGGAGCCTTCTCCAATCAATGCAGACAATTAATCATGGAAGTTTATACAGTGTAATGGAAATGCAGAACTCCGAGACAATAAATTTGTAAGTTCAGACACAAAATGTGATTGTGAGAAATGATTAAAAGGAAACTGTTACCATTAATAGAGCGCTAGAATATACAGCACTTCACTAATTGGATAATATACTACGACTCTGCCAAGTCTGCCATTAATTTGTACCTAAACCCAAGAACAGAATAGAATATATTGCAGTTACCCATCCTTAGATTTAGATGCTGCATAAGTCTTCTTTATCCAGGATTTTTGTCCTTTATTATTACCTGGTTGTCCTGCCAGTAACACACTTCCTGTCCTCACAATGCTCACTCACCAGATTGTATCTATGTACTTTATCTATCAGAAAATTCAAATTTTTCTGATTTTAAAGTTGAACTCCGGTGTAGCCGGGTGTTGGGCTACAACAACATGGTGGAGAAAACATTGTCATCTAGTCGCCTCCCTCCCTGCACTTTGATATTAATATTGTGCTGCACCAGGTTCCTTTGGCCAGCACGGGGAGAGCTAAAGTCAAGCGAGTCCATAAACTTTATTGCAGAACACCTGGAACCCTGGGAGTTGTAGTCCAGGATGGCGGCCATGTTATGGATCCACTGGCTCTCTGAACTACAGGTCCCAATAGACCATGGGCTGCAAGAGGAGCCAAAAGGGGGGTTTTATTGTATGCCCGGGAAAAGCCCACTCTTTCAGTGCCATGGGAGTTCATGCCTACACATCTGCCAGTGCTACGACCTACGAAGAGGAGGCAAAGCCAGCTATACGCGAGCCTGAGATTGGGAGCGGAGTCATAGGAAGCTCAACATCACCGCCAGCACTGCTGCCTTTGCTCGGTTGCTGCAGAGAGACTGGAGCATTCGTTTGGCTCTCCATTTTAGCCGACTGAACTTCAGACTCTCCACAATGAGACCGAGGGGGGGGGGGGCCCTTCCACCGTTAGAGCCTACTGCCACCTCCTGGAAGTCGGTGAGCGGCCCATTGGCCCACCTCTGCTTTTAGCAGAGACTGAGCCACTGAGAGCAGGACATCTAGTGCACCAGATCCAGGCTGCACTTCTACCAAGTTTCTACTGCACTTCTACCAAACCTATACCACACTGTTACCAACTGTGGTTACCCCGAACTGTTACAACTTCCAGCCCACATCCACGTTTTTCTGAGCTATAACTGTATTACACCTTTGCACATATCACTGCATGCAGGCTTAAAAAGACTATCACCAAGTGCACCATGGCTAATAAAGGGCCCCAACGATAGCTGGCATAAGGTCAACTATAAAGACTCTGATACAAATCTATCTTCACCCCCTTTACTTTTTTTGTTAATTTAACACTGACAGTGCCTATCCAGTCAGTTTAGGCATAGTATAGCCACCATTAGTGCACACTGGCAGAATAGTTCCTGCGTTTGTTAGATCAAATTTTATTGCTCACTGTTGCATTTTGGGTGGTGTTGCTACTGTTATATTGACCCGCACATTACCTGCCCTTTAATACTTAGTTTTTGGTGTTAGCCATCATGTATGTGTTATCACAATTGCCAATTTATGTGTTCGGTTGTTAATCTTGCTGAGTAACAATACATTAAGATAACCTCTTCTAGATGCACAAAAAAGGAACCGATGGCGTGGGGGCCTAGCGTATTATCCTCATTACATTTTTTATTGAATAAAATAAAATAAAGGTGAATGTAGTCAAAAACCAGTACTTGTGTCAAAGTCTTATCATAAAATCATCTGCTTGAGTCCATATGCAAAATCCGCTATACTTGTAGACAGCTCTTCTAGATGGTCTGGTGTCTACTCTTTTACATAGCACTGTTATTGGGCATTATTCAGTATGTCATTGTGTTGCTTGCTGGTTTTACCCTCAGCCTGGTGTGTCAGAGGGGCTGAGGCCTTTGAGAAGATCAAGGCGAAGAACAGAGGACCCATCTTAACCAGCGGCTCCTACGGGCTAGCGCTACACCGGTATGAGCAAATATTGTGCACATTCAAGAGTCATCTGTATTCTTAATTGAATTTGGGTCCATGGCCAGGAGACTCTCCAGACCTTAATCCCATTGAAAACTTTTGGTCAATCCTCAAGAGGCGGATGAACAAAAAAAAAACCCCACAAACGCTGACAAACTCCAAGCATTTATTATGCAAAAATGGGCTGCCATCAGTCAGGATGTGGCCCAGAAGTTGACTGAAAGCATGCCAGGGAGAAATGCAAGGCTTGAAAAAGAAGGGTCAACACTGCAAATATTGACTCTTTGCATAAACTTAATATAATTGTCAATAAAAGCCTTACTTATGAAATGCTTGTAATTATACCTAAGTATACCATAGTGACAAAGCGATCTAAAAACACTGAAGCAGCAGACTAATGCGGCGTACACACGGTTCGAAATTTCCGATGGAAACATTCCGATGGGAGCTTTTCATCTGATTTTCCGACCGTGTGTATGCACATCGGTCTTTTTCTGTCGGAATTTCCGACGGACTTTGAATTGAGAACCTGTTCTAATTTTTTTCCGACGGAAAACCTTTCTATCGGATTTTCCGATCGTGTGTATGCAACTCCGACACGCAAAATTCCGACGCATGCTCGGAAACAATTCGACGCATGCTCAGAAGCTTTCCCTTTTATAGTGCAGTCGAACGTGTTTTATGCCGCTGTGTTACAGACCGTCGGAATTTGGTGTGACCGTGTGTAGGCAAGACAGTTTGAGCGAAATTCTGTCGGAATTCCGACGGGAAAACCATCAGAGCTTTTTCCGACGAGAATTCCGACCGCGTGTATGCGCCATCAGTGAATATTTATATTTACGTCATTCTCAAAAATGTATATTTTTTTATTTGCGTCATTCGCTGCACAGAAGAGGGGACTTACGCAGGAGTGAAGTTCTGCTTTTAAAGTGCTTTATCTGCTCTTGGGGCAGATGGTGAGGCAGCCATCTTGGGCACTCTCAGTAGCATATCATACTACAACTTTAGACAGGAGCTACTGTACATCTGGTTCTGGGCATTGGTGAGCGCTTACACGAGGAGTTACCCTTGTGTTAGGTCAAAGAAGGGTTCCCCCAGGGGTGGGGTTTTTAGGCAGCAGGGTAGAAAAAATTGTTGATGCAATGTTTATGAAAAAAATATATAAATGTTTATTTATGATATCAAAGGCATGACATGATAGTGTTAAAGACATGAGCCCCAGTAGGAAATAGAACAAATCTAAAAATTTACCAGCAGACAAAACTTTCAACAACAAAATTGATTAAAAATGTCGGTATTTGGAAAGTGAACCTGACGCGTTTCAACCTGTAAATATATGGGTCTTCTTCAGGGAATTTAGTCTGCTGAAATAGAGAATATACATTGCAGGTACATGTATCACAATTATCTCTATATAAGGTAACAAAAAAAGTAGTGGATACCATATGGTATAAACATGTGATATAGTTACCAAAACGTGTGTAGTTGACAAGGAGAGTATTTCCTACATGGAGATTCTTTAAAAGACTTCCTTCTCCCCGGGTGGGCCCAAAGAGCTCCCCACTTGTGCGGACTGGGCCCGGGCAGTAGTCGAGAAACGTGACTTACGAGAGGTCACACCTAGCTTGACCCCCCACAAATGGACTGAGCAGGGGGTCAAGGAGGGGGGTATCTTGTGTTAGGGGGAGGAGGCCCAGCCCACAAGCATGTCTTTGGAGTGTAGGAAGAAACTCCATGCAGATAGTGTCCTGCCTGAGACATGAACTGAGGACCCCTGTGCTGCAAAGCTGAAGTGCTAACCACTCAAACCACTGTGTTGTTTATGGTATAACTAAATACTTTAATATGCTCCTTAACACTTTACAGATTAACATTTATTGTAAACCAATCCAATAATTAGTTAAAGTGTTTGTAAAGGTAAATTAAAAAAAAAAGAAACATGTCTATACTTACCTGCTCTGTGCAATGCAATTGCACAGAGTGGCTGCGAACATCTGTCCTGGCCCCTCCCCTCTGTCCAGTGCCCCAGTGGGAAGCGCTTCCCATGGGGGGCACTCATGCATGTTCGCACCCAAGCCCTGCTGCTGCGTCCATTGACACAGACAGTGGGACTCTGCCCCGCCCCCCGGCTCCCTCATCATTGTCTTTGATTGACAGCACTGGGATCCAGTGGCTTCCAGTGCCCGAGTAAAGCCAGCGAGACCTGGAAGTGAGGGGAGAGAACAGCTGCAGATGTGCGCAGAGCTGGATCGAATGAGGGCTCAGGTAAGTAGAAGAGCGGGTGTGGGCGGAGGCTGACACCTAAACATTTTTTACCTTAATGCAAGGAATGCATTAGGCCCCTTTCACACTGGGGCGTTTTTCAGGCGGTACATCGCTAAAAATAGCGCCTGTATACCGCCTGAAAAAATCCGGCCCCATTCACTCCAGTGTGAAAGCCGGCGGGCTTTCACACTGGAGCGGTGCGCTAGCAGGACGGCAAAAGTCCTACTAGCAGCATCTTTGGAGCGGTATAGGAGCGGTGTGTTCACCGCTCCTATACCGCTCCTTCCCATTGATTTGAATGGGACACCGCAGTAAAACCGCGGCAATACCGCCGCAAAGCGTTGCTATGGCGGCGCTCTGCGGGGGATATTAACCCTTTTTCAGCCGCTCGCGGGGGGTAAAACCACACCGCGAGCGGCCGAATCCCGCGGGCAAAACGACGGTAAAGCAGCGCTAAATATAGCGCTGCTTTACCGTCACCGCGGCTCCCCGCCCCAGTGTGAAAGGGGCCTTAAGGTAAAACATTTTTTGGCTTTACAACCACGTTAACAAATGTGACTTTGGTAGAATCTGAGCTGAACACATAGCCCAGAAACAATGAAGGGAGTTCAGCCCTTATCTCTCTCTTTTTATTCTTGAAACCCCGCTTAGTAAAATGTGATTAGCCGATTATAGAAAATATCTCTAAAGAAAATACTGCGTCCAACAATCGTTCACTGAGCAAGCCTGGGAAAATATATTGGTGGAAACCTTCAAACAAAGAACTTTGAACAGATCAAGACATCTCACTCAGTCATCTCAACACAAAACCCAGAAATGCAGGGGAGGAAATATCTGAAAGGCTTTGAGGAGGGGCTGCTAAAGACTGGATTTCCCAAGGACTAAGTAATAGTGCCGGTGGAATGCAACAGAATGAGCTGTGATCATTATTTACAGACCACAGAAGAAAAACTGTACATGGGAATAAAACCTGTCTATGGTTGATATATGGGTGATGATGATATATGTAGAGCAGGTAAATGCTATATATTGATAGGCAGGTGCGGTCTATTTTCAGGTAGTGCTCGACCACAGCAGCATTACATTTGGAAGGGAAGTTAAGTGGAACATAGTTCCTCTATTATTGTTATAATTATATATATAGCGCCGATAGTTTGCGCAGCGCTTTACAACATTAGGGCAGTCAGTACAAATACAATACAATTCAATACAGGACACTCCAGAGGTCCCTACTCGTTAGAGCTTACAATCTAGGAGGGAGGGTCAAGTGATACAAAAGGGTAATAGCTGTGGGGGATGAACTGATGAAGAAAATAGAAGTGCAGTTGTTAGGTGGAGGGAGGATAGGCCTCTCTGAAGAGAAAAGTTTTCAGGGATTGCCTAAAAGTGGATAGATTTGGAGACAGTCTGACAGATCGGGGTAGGGAAATCCAGAGGATGGGAGAGGCATGGGCGAAGTCCTGGAGGAGGTGATGAGGGAGATAGAGAGCAGGAGGTCTTGGGAGGAACGAAAAGGACAATTAGGTTGGTATTTTGAGACTAGGCTAGTGATGTAGCTCGGGGCAGAGTTGTGGATGGCTTTGTAACTTATTGTTAGTATTTTGAATTTAATTAGTTGGGGGAGTGGCAGCCAATGGAGGGATTGGCAGAGAGGGGTAGCAGACACTGAGCGGTTTGTAAGGTGGATGAGACTGGCAGCAGCATTCATGATGGACTGAAGGGGGGATAGTCTATTTAAAGGTAAGCCAATGAGGAGGGAGATGCAGTAGTCGAGGGGATAGATAACCAGGGAATGAATCAGGAGCTTTGTGGTTTCATTGATTAGAAAGTGACGTAGTTTAGAGATGTTGCAGAGGTTGATGCGGCAAGCTTTGGAGAGTGATTGGATGTGGGGTCAAAAGGAGAGTTCAGAGTCCAGGATAACACCTAGCACCCTGACATGTGGGGATGGGTGGATGGTTGTGCCATTGCTCTTGACAGAGAAGTCAGGGGAAGAGGCACGTGGGGGAGGAAATATTATGAGCTCCGTTTTGGACAAGTTGAGTTTGAAGAAGTGGTGTGACATCCAGGCAGATTTGTCTGTTAATAAGTTAGTGATGTGTGAGGAGACTGATGGTGTGAGTTAAGGGGTGGAGAGATAGATTTGGGGGTCATGAGAGTAGAAATGATATTGAAAGCCGTGGGAGGCAATCAACTGACCCAGGGAAGAGGTGTAGATTGAAAATAGGAGAGGTCCAAGAACAGAACCTTGGGGGACCCCGACAGAGAATGGAAGAGGAGAGGAGGAAGTAGAATTGTAAGTGACACTGAAGGTGCGTTGGGATAGGTAGGATGAGAGCCACTGAAGAGCACAGTCACGGTATGGTTTCCTATTTCCCTGGGGGGGCCATCCGATTGGATGCTGCCACCCCATGTTACTCTTGCAGGTATCTTGGGTCAGGCAGATCCTATTTGCGGCCCTAGCTCCCAGGCTTGGCACGCATTCCGTGTGTGGGTAGTGTGGGGACAGATCACCCATCTGACAGGGACAGTAATAGCGGTAGGAAGAGGTTCCTGATGAGTAGGGAAAGAGCAGAGACACGCTATGCTTACTGGAAGCCTTCCCATTTGGCCAAGCCCTGCGACATCCCCTGAGACAGACACCGCCACAGCATCAGAGACCTGCTGCTAGGCTCTTCTCTGCAACATCCTGTGAGTGCACCTGATTGAGCTGTCTCCCTGCCCAGTAGTTGGGTTGTTTGGACTTTACCTACAATATAGTTCTGTTATTGCCTCTGGTCTCTGAGTGTTTACTGCTGACACCTCACGCTGCACTTCCTCACAAATTTAGTGAAATAAACTTATTTGAGCTGTGTGTAGGCAGATGCGGGTAGTCTTCTCAGCTGTAGGTAGCCTTATGCCATCACTACAAGGGAAGAAGAAACCCAAAATGGAATTGGTCCCTTAGGGTTTTCGTCAGTTTGGGGAAGGAGAGCTGTCCTATTGGATGAAAACTATTGAGACTTTGGTGGCCATTTTGTGTAGGGGAACCTTTTAAATAAAAGAATCCACATCACTTTGGCACGCTTCTGGTGAGTGGATGGTCAGAGACAGGAACCCATTTTTGAGGGACAATACTAAGTTTAGAGAGAGGTTTCAGTCGAACAGGGATAGCTCAGGGAAGGTTTCTTCATCATTTCATACGCTTCAGTAATCTGTATGGGATCCGATGTAGGCTGCAGAAATTATTCTTCACATAATCCAAAAAGGGACACTACTTCAGGGAGCTGAACTGACGCTGTCCTCTGGTAACACATCTTGTTAAATATTCTGTTTATTTAATGGACTGTTGTAATACAGTCCCAAAGATTGGCTTATCAGTTTCACTAATAAGGCCCATACAGTATATAAAGATTTATATAAAAGATATCAGTGCACCATAGACTGTGTGAGTGATTCCTCGTGAAATTGTTTTATCTATCTTAGGCCCTGCCTACATGTTATATTATTCTATAGATCAGCAATTCTCAACCAGGGTTCTTCCGGATGTTGCTTGGGGTTCCTTGAGCTGATGGATCTCCCATTTAATGTTGTCTGCTTAGTTTCAGGGCCAACACCACTTGGCAGAGCCAGTTGCATTACACCAATTATATTTTAAATTTTCTGGAAAGTGGGCATTCTGACCTCACCTGTAGAGGGGGACATTCTTAGGCCCCTTTCACACCGGGGCGTTTTTCATGCGGTGCAGCGCTAAAAATAGCGCCTGTTCACCGCATGAAAAAATCCTGCCCCTTTAACTCCAGTGTGAAAGCCGGCGGGCTTTCACACTGTAGCGGTGCGCTAGCAGGATGACAAAAAAAGTCCTGCTAGCAGCATCTTTGGAGCGGGATAGGAGCGGTGTGTTCACCGCTCCTATACCGCTCCTTCCCATTGATTACAATGGGAGACCGCGGTAAAACCGCGGCAATACCGCGGTTACCGCGGCAATACCGCGGCTACGGCGGCGCTCTGCGGGGGGTGTTTAACCCTTTTTCGGCCGCTCGCGGGGGGTAAAACCGCACCGCGAGCGGCCGAAAACCGCGGTGAAAACGACGGTAAAGCAGCGCTAAATATAGCGCTGCTTTACCGTCACCGCGGCTCACCGCCCCAGTGTGAAAGGGGCCTAATTCTTCCCACTCACCACCACTGTAAGTGGTATTTTTCCTATTGATCACAAATTAGTTTTGTCAGGGGATCCTGAAGACATGACAATTATTTCAAGGGTTCCTTGGGGCTAAACAGGTTGAGAAAGGCTGCTATAGATAATATGGGGAAAAGAGGGAAAAACACTGCGCTAAAACAAAAGTGTGAAAGACAAAAAAGCACAGCAGCTAACACTCAAACAAAGCTGAGAAAAATGGAGAAAAAAATTTGTGTAGTGCTGATTATTATACGAAAAAGTCTTCCTGCAGGGTGATGCAACACAGGAAATGGAGACCGCATGGTACGACAAGAACAGTGGAAATGGATACTTGTCTGAAGTTATATCAACAATCGATCTTTCATGAATAAAAAGATGGGTACTCTTACCGACAGAGGTGGACGCACATGTCATACGACAGTGAGTCTACCAGGCTTGAGGTCCTGATTGATCCCAATCGGGTGCTGTATATGGATGTGGATTGGAGGGATCCTGGTGAGGGGTCCTCACTTCTCCGTCTCTGGACTCCAAAAAGGCAGATACTCCTGGTGTGGGATGTTCACTTATCCGTCTCCGGACTCCAGAAGGGCATAAGCTCAGGGTTGGATGTATCCAGAAGGAGGATATAAAAGGCTCATTATAATGGTATGTGGGAAACAAAGAGAAAACAGAGGGGCTCCGGATGGTGCCGGTCAGAAAAGCAAACCGATAGGTTTATTGAAATAGTCATATAGTAAATAAATGACATAAAAAGTGATCACAAGGTAAAATAAAGGATAAACGCAATGTGGGGTACAGGAATGCTGGCCCGACGCGTTTCGACACTAAGGGTCTTAAACAGGGGCATGCTGTATCCCCTCACATTGCTGCTGAATAAATAGACTGGTAAGTCTCAGGTCCGCCCATGTGGGGGGGGGGGGGGGGTGGGACAGGAAGTGGATACAAATATATGCTTCTAAAGCCTCTATTTGGCTCGAGCTCTGGAGCTCTAGAACTAGTTCTAGTGAGGTATGAGGTGCAACACACTGACAGACATTTGTTTTGTTATGCCTCTATGTTTTTTTGACTCACTTTGTGTGACATGTTTTTGCTTAGGAGAGATTCTTTATATCTTCTATAGAGTTTAATTACATTTAATATAAATATGATTTATGGACTATTATGCGATTTATGGACCATAGGGTAAAAAAGACAGCAAAAAAATCTAAAAGTCTTTTGTGACAGGTGTCCACTGTCATCACTAGAAGGGGTCATGATTGTTGTTTCTCTGTATTTGAGGCCATAAAGCTGCCATAAATTGACGCTAAACCTGTATTACTGGAACTAACACTGGAATTAACACCTTAGCAGGCAATTGTTAAACTTTATGGTGCTTAAAATTGTACCTTCTCCTCCCCATTAATCCTCTATAAGTAGACAAATCCCAGAATCATGTATTAGGCTTCATGTACACACAGCATTCTTTGACCGCCGGCCATGGGAAAATGCAAAACGTGGCACGATTTTGCCACAGTTTGCATTTTCCCACAGCCACGGGTCAAAACCTTCCTATCCTGAACGCGATTCTTCTGTGTTCAGGAGAGGGAGGTTGAGGCTCCCCTACCCGCAGCAGCTCCTAAACTCTGGTCAAAGCATATGTGTACAGTACATTGACACATACGGGTTGATTTACTAAAAGGAAACTTCCCAGAAGTCTCGCCCCAGAGCTTAGTAAATGAGGCAAGGCTTCACTTTGCAACGAGTACCCAATCATGTGCAAGGAAAATTAAAAAAACAGCATTTTTTCTTGCACATGATTGGATGATGGAAGAAAAAAATCAAATTGGGGGACTGGAACTAGAGAAACATCTATCCCTGGAATGCTGGCCCTCTCCGGCGCTGCCATCCTGGCGTGTGTGAAAATGTACCGAAGAGCTCTGCCCGGCCTTATGAATGGGATTTTCTACAGATGCGCAGACAACCAGACAACCTGAGATCTGAGATCTTCATACCTGTGGTGTCTTCACACATACGCAGATGTACCACAGGCTATGTCCCAAAGCCCTTCAGCGCATCTGCACATGTGTGAAAGCTGGCTGTGCGCATGCGCTGTAAGAGGCACCAGGAGTGCAACATCATTCTTGCCTAGGCGAGAATGAAGGAAGTGCTTCGCTGCAGCATAAAAATGTATTATAATGGTTATATGTTCTCGGTCAAAGCCGTCCTTAGCCATGATTAACACATATACTGTATATATGAGTTTGTTTTAACCACCCCACGTACATATACTGTGGGGCGGTGGCTCTTCTGCGCAAAATCACATATAGGTATGTGATCTTGCGCTTCCCGGTCTGCAGCGTGCACGCGCACCGCCGGTGATTAGACAGAGCGGGAGCCAATCAGCGGGTCAGACGGACCCGATGTCCACCTCTCTGTCTTCCCACATGATAATGTAATTAAAATAAAATAAATAAATATATAAAAATTCCATAAAAATATCCCACAGTTTGTACAAACCAATCAATATACGCTTATTGGGATTTTTACCACAAATATGTAGCAGAATACATATTGACCTAAACTGATTTGATTTTTTTAAATTTTTTTATTGGGTGTGTTTTATAGCAGAAATTAAAAAATATTGTGTTTTTTTTTTTCAAAATTGTTGGTCTTTTTTTTGGTTTATAGCGCAAAAAATAAAAAGCGCAGAGATGATCAAATACCACTGAAAGAAAGCTTTATTTGTGGGAAAAAAATACATTCCTTTTGAGAACAGCGTCTCACGCCTGCGCAATTGTCAGTTAAAGTAACACAGGGCCATATCGCAAAAAATGGCCTGGTCATGAAGAGGGGGTAAACCTTCCGGAGCTGAAGTGGTTAAAATTACAATTTAAGAGATGTTAACCCAATCATTGAAATCTCATATATAAGCTTAAAATGTTAATGACATTTGAAAAATCATTTTCAATATTTTGAAATTGAAAGCTTTTATTAAAATAATGGCAGGTGAACCTGCCATGAATGTCCTGGTTCAGGCACTTCCTGTTATAAGGTGACAACACTTTGTCCCTATATCACAAATTTTCTCATTTGTTGTCACCCTGTCACATGGGCTTCCAATGGAGGCTTTCAATTAGCTGGTTCAACACGCATTATGCGGCCATGGCCTGCTGTTGTATCCATCTTAAAGTGGTGGGACACCCTGAAAAACAATTTAAAATGAAAAGAAAAAAATATAATTTTTTTTACTTACCAGAAATGGCTGTTGCTAGGCAGATCGTCCTAATCTGCCTCTTCCAGCTCCGCGGTGATGTTCTCTCCTCTGCTCCGAGCGCCGTCTTCTAGTGAATGGGGCGCGGTGTGTTATGGGAACTGTGTCCCACAACACATCGCGTTCCCCATTCACAAATTCGACTCGCGCATGCGCAGTAGGAAACGGGCAGCCGCTTCCCTTACTGAGGATGGCGGCGCTGGAACCGGATCGCCGAGAGACATCTCGGCCTCCACGACCGACATCGTGGGCGCCCTGGGAGGGTAAGTGTACTTATTAAAAGTCAGCAGCTACTTTTTTTTTTTAGCTGCTGACTTTTAAAAAAATGAAAACATGAAACACCGCTTTAACTTAGTGAGGAGGGAGTGGGGGGCAGGGCCGAGTTGTGCTCTGTGGGGTAGATTTACTAAAGGCCAATAGACTGTGCACTCTGCAAGAGCAGTTGCTCCTGAGCTTAGTAAATGAGCAGAAGCTCTACTGACTTCCATCATCCAATCATGTGCAAGAAATTTATTTTTAATTTTTTTTCCTTGCATTTGATTGGGTATTCTTTGTAAAGTGAAGCTTTACCTTATTTACTAAGCTTTGGAGCAACTGCACTTGCAAAGCGCAATTGCACTTTGCAAAGTGCACAGCCTTTAGTAAATCAACCCCTGTGTGTCAATGGACACAAAAAAAAATCCTGATCACTTCCCCAGAGTAGTACAGTGTTACTATGGTAACATTATATTGCTCTGGTCACAGTGTGTTAAAAAAAAGAAAAAAAAAAGAAGAAAAAAAATGTAATAAAAAATTATAAAACTTTTTTTTTTTTTGTGCTGTCACCAATTAGTGTCCCTAATCGCCGCCACACCAGTTATATGATGACGCTTTACTGCGCTGGTGACAGTATGTAAAAAAAATTAAAAAAATTAAATAAAATTAGTGAATTTTATTTTTTAATTTCTTCATTTTCCAAAACATTATGACAACAATTTACAACTTAAAAAAACCCACCAAGAAATGAAATCCCGTCAGTACATCAGGATTGATCAATTTTTCAGATATAGACCATCATTTTTTGACTCTATAAGTTTCCTGCAGACTAAAATAATATACACTGATTTGGGTTATTTTTTACCAAACAAATTTATGAAGAACAATTATTTATTTGCACAATTATATATAACAAAAACAAATTTTTTTTTTCTTAAAATTTTCCATCTTTTTTCATTTATTTAGCAAAAAAAAAAAAACCAGTAGCGATTAAATGCCACCAAAAGAAAGCTCTATTTGTGTGAACAAAATGATAAAAGTTTTGTTTGGGTACAGTGCTGCACGACCGCTCAATTGTCATTCAACAGCTCTGAAAGCTGGAAAAGGGGGTAAAAGTGGCCATTAATATGTTTATTATGCAAAGAAGCAAAAAATAAATAAAAATAATAAAATAAATAAAAAATTGAATAAAAAAAAATATTTTTTTTCCTCCCACTAAAAGTAGATCAGCTCAGACACTCAAACCATGAGAATCACTCGGAGATTTGGCTCTCAGTAATCTTTTTTGCATTCTTAACAATTTTACAATTATCACCTAATTCCGCTATCTTCAGCTGATCTGTTAATGGTTACACACTCAGACAGATAACAAGTCCTGCCTGGAGATTTAGCATATCTTAACAGAAAACAACTTAAACAAAGCTTTAAGTGAGACCTACGCCTTGCCGTAAGGAGATTAGCTCTGGAAATGTTTGGTCGTCTAATTCCAGAAGGTGTTAGGTTTGAAAAAACATTACACTTGTATATGGCCCCCATACACTGGTTACCACTGAGAAGAGCCGGCTACCCATTTAAATGCGTGTATATTGACCTGGTTTATGTAAAAGTGGTTTTAACAAGAATAGTGAATATGTAAAAGGTTCAGGAAGTTATAAGAACGGAAAACCGAGGAGTGATAGAAAGTGCTGATCCAAGAGACCGTGACTGTCGCTTCTCATGGCGTGAGATTGAACCTCAACGTATGGTGTAGGAGGGTTGAACCCCTCCAGGGGTGCTGAGTAAACTGTAAATTTACAGGCTGCTCCCCATAAGTGGGGGTATCACAATGTATCCCCCAAAGTTGTAAATAGGGTGATGGAACAATGAAAGTGCCTCAACAGTTTAAATAGGGGGGATAAAAGGGGAATTGTTGAGTTCCTGAAAAGCAATGGATATTTTAAGGCGTAAAAAAACACAAATTAGGGAAATATCAACTGAGACAGTTGTCACCAGAACATTCCCCCTTGGAAGGATTCCCTCACATCTTGCACTTAGGGTGACCACATTTCCAAACAGCCATTTAGGGACACCCCCCCCCCCTCTTCTTAAAAATCAGCTTGTGCTGTAACGAATCACAGCACAGCTGGGGCGGCGGGCGCGCGCTTTACCCAGAAGCACAGATCACGCCCCTCAAAAAAGGCCACAGCACTCACTGACAGTACTTGTCCTGCCGGCCGAGACCCGTTTTACCTTGTTAGAGTGCTGGCTCTAAAAGTGATTACACACAAGAGGCGGGATTTATGATTTCTCCAATCACAAGCAGGGGGTGGGGATTGTGCCTCTCTAGATATTCCCAGCCTGGACAAGTACTGTCAGTGAGTAAAGCGGCGATGTGGCAGCCTTTTTGGGGGGCATCAGATCAGCCCTAGGGGTGGGTGGCAGTGTCAGTTTTAGCCTGGGACAGTGTATTGTCCTGGAATGAAGGTGACCGGGACAGAGCTGCAAAATGCGGAACTGTCCCGGGCAATCCGGGACGGGTGGTCACCCTACTTGCACTCTTGCCAACTCTAAAATTATGGATTTTCTCTTGGCTTCTGTCTTCGTGACAATGGCTACCAGGACTAATACGGAGCTAACCCTACCAGCGAGGACATGGCCTGGAAATAAGAAAAACTTAAATTAATAAATCTGGAGTTGAAACACTACACCACCACAAGCCAGATACAAATTTCTTCTAGTGCAAAATCAGTTGAAAACTTTATACACAGCCAACTCGTTTCAGGGCCAAACCTTCATCGGGGCTTTTTCAGGGCCATACACACATTTGAATTTTTTTGTTTTCAAAACAATTTTCAATTTTTTTTTTCTAATTGTTAGTGGGGTCAAAACAACGTTCGTGGTGAGAAAATTTAAAGGAACAAGATGGAACACTTTTCACAAATGAACAAATTTTTAACAGTGCGTTGTGGTTTCTGCTTGGGAAAGTCCATTTATTCCAAAAGTGAATGTCAAAAGCAAATGTACTTTCAAATTACATTTGTCAAGTGATCAAAATGAGAATTTTTGTACAAATATTCGTATGAATGTTCATTTAAAAATCTAGTAGTGTGTGGCCAGCTTTAATAGCAAGAAATTAGTATGTATTGTGACTGACTGATTGTATTTGGTAGGCATGATGTCATCAGCAGTGGGTTGTTGCACCCATTGATAAAAACTTGACAAAGGGTCCAACCCCTCATAACTCTATCCAAAACTAAAATTGGGTTGCCTTTACCTACATTTTAGGATGGAAAAAAAGATTTGTTCATTCAACAGTAAAGCCTCGTACACACGATCGAATTTTCCAATGGGAAATGTGTGATGACAGGCTGTTGGCGAAAAATCCGACCGTTTGTACGCTCCATCGGACAATTGTTGTCGGACTTTTCGTGGACAAATGTTGGATGGCAGGTTTATAAATTTTCCGCGGACAAATGTCTGTTGTCGGATTTTCAGATCGTTTGTACACAAGTCCGTCAGACAAAAGTTCAAAGTCCAACCACGCATGCTTGGAAGCAAGGACGAGCCAGAAGAGGTCGGTCTTGTAAACTAGCGTTCGTAATGGTGAATTAACATTTGTGAAGTGGCAAATTATGAAATCTGGAAATGCAGCGCACAATTCTCTTCTTCTATAATGGGATAATAATGAAGCTGCTTTGCTGGTGATACTGATGAAGTTATTGTAAAAAAAATTTTTTTCTAGTGATATCAAGAATAATATTATTATGCTTTTTTTTGATTTTTTATTTGGGCAAGTTACCACAACACCATTATCCCGTAGTTTTTAAGATCAAAGTTACAATGTTGGTGTCCCTTGTCAATTTTACATTGTATATTTTAAATGTAACTGCCGACTCCCAAACTGTGATATGAAGTAAAACACATAGCCAAGTATTATTCTCCACAATTTTTTATTGTGCATTAAAAAAAGCAAACAAAAAAAATTAGACATGCTATCTGCCAATAGAACTTAACCAAAAAGTGCATTCTATGCATCCAAAAATATAGAAAATATTACAAACAAACCAAAATACAAACCAAAACCATAACAAAGGTGTCTGAATAGCAAAAATTGAATCACATTAAATAGTAATAATTGAAAAACAAATTATTACTATTTAATGTGATTCAATTTTTGCTATTCAGACACCTTTGTTATGGATCACATCTTAAAATATTTTGCTTTTGCACTTCCCTTTCCCTTTGCATATCACTTGAGAGATGATACAGACCGGGATGTTTTTTGGCCCTACTTATATATCTAGAGTTTTTTTCCGATAAGTCAACTTGGCTAATAATTGGGTTAAAGTTTGGATAAATCGGATTAAACCTCCAGTATTTTAACTCTAATACTACATATTAGTTGTTTCTAATTAGTTGTTTTTATTCGTTCGATTCGAACGATTCGTTAGGCGATTCGAACGATTCGTTATTCCGATTCGTTCGATTCGACCGAAAAAACTAAAAAAAAAAAAAAAAAAAACGAATTGCACATGTCTAACATTAAGGTAATAAATGTTTAGGTGTCAGCATCCCCCCTTACCCCCTCTTCTACTTACTTGAGCCCTTATTTAATCCAGCGCTGTTCACGTCTGCAGTTCTTCTCTTCCCTCACTTCTGGGTCTTGCTGGCTTTGCTGGGGATCCAGGAGCCGCTGGCTCCCAGTTCTGTCAGTTCTGTCAATCAAAGCCAGTGACGAGGGAGCAGGGCGGGGTTCGTCCCGCTGTCTATGTCAATAGGGCACGGGTGCGAGCATTCTCATGGGGGCACTGGACAGAAGGGAGGGGCTATGAGCGCCTTCAGGGGACACGAAAAGAGGAGGTTCGCAGCCACTGTGCGATTCTACTGCACAGAGCAGGTAAATAAAGACATGTTTGTTCTTTAAAAAAAAAAATAATTATCTTTACAATCACTTTAAATATTTGGGTTAATCTTTTGGTGCCCTTTGCAATTCCATAGTTTTTGATACAAATTGGTTCTTAGATGAACTAACGGGACGAGAACGGAAGAGAGGTTTAGAGAAATGTTCCCACTTGCAGTTATTTGACCTCTAGGTTAATGTGCCAAAACTGAGATTTACCAAACAGAAAATCTTGAAGCAATAAACATGAAGTCCTCCATCCTTGGTGAGTCAATTTCACGGGTCACTTCCCACAGGTAATGGAATCTATGCTACCTTTACTACATGGAAACCACTGCAGGTTCTCAATAGAAGTGTCTGTAAACCCAAGAACAAAAATGGAATATTGTTTCTTAGATGTTGTGGCTACATTCTTTTTGCCTTTTCAAGATTTTTTCCCTGTATTTTTGTGCTCAATCTGAATTTATAAGATTTTTTCCCTTTATATTTGACAACGTTTATTGTACTTTTTATATGGAGGAGCAGCAGTGTCACCCTAGAGCAGGGATCTTCAAACTACGGCCCTCCAGCTGTTGCGGAACTACACGTCCCATGAAGCATTGTAAAACTCTGACATTCACAGACATGACTAGGCATGATGGGAATTGTAGTTCTTGAACAACTGGAGGTCCATAGTTTGAAGACCCCCTGCCCTAGAGCAAGACTACAGAACATTTTCCACTCTCTTAATTTTCATAATAGGGGGGAGGTGTGAATAATCCACAGTCTCGGCTCTAATTCATCCCAAAGAGTTCTATCGGGTTGAGGTCAGGACTCTGTGAAGGCCAGTCAAGGTCCTCCACCCCAAACTCGCTCATCCGTGTCTTTATGGACCTTGCTTTGTGCACTGGTGCGCAGTCATATTGGAACAGGAATGGGCCATCCCCAAACTGTTCCCACAAAATTGGGAGCATAAAACTGTCCAAAATTTCTTGGTATGCTGATCCCTTAAAGTTGGTTGTAAACCCCTTTTTAGAACTTGTACCTATAGGTACGCCTAGAATAAGGCTTACCTATAGGTACTGTACATATATCATAAATGTGCGTTTAGGTGATATTTACCTTGTAGTGCACTGATGATGTCATCCGCGCATGCGCTGTGAAGAAATGGCCCTCCATGCTGTTTCTTCCCGAGTGAGTGCCATGACTGGCGGCTCTCGCACGCATCTGCAGGAGTGACGTCACGCGGCTCCGGCCAGTCATAGATTCGGTGTCCGTGGCCACGGAAGGAAGAGGGGCGAAGATGAATGCGGCCACCAGCGGGGACAGCGTGAGCTTCGTTTGCAGGTAAGTGCCACATAATGAGCTAGTATGCGATGCATACTATCCCGTTATGCTTTTACTTTTCAGGGTTTGCAGGGAACAAAAGAGGAAGTAAAACCCATCAGGGTCTTCTTTAAGATTTCCCTTCACTGGAACTAAGGGGCTAAGCCCAATCCCTCAAAAACAACCCCACACGATAATCCCCCTCCACCAAATGATTTGCACCAGTGCACAAAGCAAGGTCCATAAAGACATGGATGAGCGAGTATGGGGTTGGAGGAACTTCATTGGCCTGCACACAATAGAACACCTTTGGAATGAATTAGAGTGGAGACTGTGAGCCAGGCCTTCTTGTCCAACATCAGTGCCTGATCTCACAAATGCATTTCTAGAAGAATGGTCAAACATTTCCATAGAGACACTCCTAAACCTTGTGGACGACCTTCCCAGAAGAGTTGAAGCTGTAATAGCTGCAAAGGGTGGGCCAACTCAATATTGAACCCTACGGACTTATGCCGCGTACACACGATCGGACTTTCCGCCAACAAAACCGTGGATTTTTGTTCGAAGGTTGTTGGCTCCAACTTGTCTTGCATACACACCGTCACACAAATGTTGGCCAACAATTACGAACATGGGAACGCGGTGACGTACAAGACATACGAGCAAAAGGAAGTTCAATAGCCCAGACCTCAAAAAATCCACTTGCCTGCTCGCATTTTGTGAGTGGATTTTGAGGTCTCGCAAGTGTAGGAGAGCTGCCGCCGCTGCCTGTCTGATTAGAGCGGCAGAGGAACATAACAGCTTTCGCCATATACAGCCCCTCCCCCTTGTCCGGGGAACTTTGATAGACAGATCACCTGACCCAGGATTGGACGGGTGATCTGTCTATCAAAGTGACTCGGACAAGGGGGAGGGGCTGCATATGACGGCGCGTGGCGGGAACAAACAGCTATTGAATTGAAAGCTGTTTTGTTCCCCTGGCGCTCTAATCAGACAGGCGGCAGCTCTCCTCCCCTGCACAGGTAGGCTGCATTGGGGACACAGGCTGCACTGGGGGGACACATGCTGCACTGGGGGGGGGGCACATGCTGCACTGAGGGGGACACATGCTGTACTGGGGGGGGACACAGGGGGCACAGGCTGCACTGGGGGGGACACAGGCTGCACTGGGGGGGACACAGGCGGCACTGGGGGGGACACAGGCTGCACTGGGGGGGACACAGGCGGCACTGGGGGGGACACAGGCTGCACTGGGGGGGACACAGGCGGCACTGGGGGGGGACACAGGCGGCACTGGGGGGGTCACATGCAGCACTGGGGGGGTCACATGTGGCACTGGGGGGACACATGCTGCACTGGGGGGTCACATGTGGCACTGGGGGGGGGGACACATGCTGCACTGGGGGGGACACATGCTGCACTGGGGGGGACACATGCTGCACTGGGGGGTCACATGATGCACTGGGGGGGGGGGACACAGGCTGGCTGCATTGGTGGACAAAGTTGTTGTTAATATTTATTTTTATAACTTAATTCTGCATAAATCATTTAAGTATAATTTCATGAGATAATTTATGAGGGCATGTTTAGGGGCGGGATTAGGGGCGGGGCAGGGTAGGGTTGGGCGGGGCAACTGGTGGCGAGTACCCTTGAGGCCTGGCTAGTAGCTCAGGACTTGAAATTTTGAGCCCTGCAATAGCCAGTGCGGCTTCTTCTGCTTGATTCCGAGCATGCGTGAACTTTTGTGCGACGGACTTGTGTACACACGATCAGACTTTCCGACAACAGCGCTTTGTTGGCGGAAAATTGGAGAACCTGCTAGCCAACATTTGTTGGCGGAAAGTCAGGCAGAAAATGTTCGATGGAGCATACACACGGTCGGACTTTCCGACAACAAGCTCACATCCAACATCTCCCGATGGAAAATCCGACCGTGTGTACGCGGCATAAGAATGGGATGCCATTAAAGTTCATGTGTGTGTGAAGGCAGGCTTCCCAATACTTTTGGTAGTATAGTGTATCAGTTTACCCAGCATTATTTTACCATGTAATTCCCTTTCATTGGTAGACCCTGGTTAAAATAACAATAATGTTGTAAATTCTTGTCTCTTGAGTACATAAAAGGTTCAGATTTCCAATGATAGGTGAATGACATCTCTGTCATGTGACAGATATGGCCGGTGACTGGCGCTGAAGTTGGCTCTTTATCTGTGTACATAGGGCGAGGATCCCTAAATGCTGCAATCGCTGTGTTTTTATGTAAGCACCTGTCTAGGAGCCGGGGCCCAAGGTCTGCACTCTTTACTCTATTATTTGTTTCTGCAAGAATCCTATACTCTCATTAATGGGAGGCTTATTTACACAGAAGGTCTTATCTGTCACTTTAGGCCTCGCTGGAATACCGCGTGCCTCAGCAAATAATGTGTTATTATTTCCACCACACTCAAAAATTTTCCAGTAATTGCTGTTTACTAGAAACATATGCTCCGTCTATCCCACGTCAATTAACACCGTACACAGCCAACAACAAGTGCATATATGAAGAAGAGTGTCACACAAAGACCAACTCTTGGGAAACTTGAAATCTATCCGGTCTAGGGGACTTGTTAACCGCTTCCCGACCGCCCACTGCATATATACGTCAGCAGAATGGCACGGGCAGGCAGAATCACGTACCTGTTGCGACCCGGTCGGGAGCTCCGTGACCACGGCCGCGGGACCAGCGGACCCGATCGTCGCTGGTGTCCCGCGATCAGGTTATGGAGCTGAAGAACGGGGAGAGGTCTGTGTAAACAAACCTCTCCCGCGCTTCCTACTCTGCCTGTCATTGATTGGCTGTTCCCGGTCATCAGGAAAGCCGATCAATGACGTCAGATGTCAGCCCCGCCCCCTAATGTAAAAAAACACAACACACGTCACAGCCCATAACCCCTCCCCTCCCCCTTAGTGGTTAACTCTTTCACTACAACTGTCATTTATACAGGAATCAATGCATTTAAATAGCATTGATTGCTGTATAAATGACAATGGTCCCAAAAATGTGTCAAAAATGTCCGATGTGTCCGCCATAATGTCGCAGTCACAATAAAAATCGCTGATCGCCACCATTACTAGTAAAAAAAAATATTAATAAAAATGCTATAAAACTATCCCCTATTTTGTAAACGCTATAACTTTTGCGCAAACCAATTAATAATCGCTAATTGCGATTTTTTTTACCAAAAATATGTAGAAGAATACGTATCGGCCGAAACTGAGGAAAAAATATGTTTTTTTATATATTTTTTGGGGATATTTATTATAGCAAAAAGCAAAAAATATTGCATTGTTTTCAAAATTGTCGCTCTATTTTTGTTTATAGCGCAAAAAATAAAAACCGCAGGGGGGATCAAATACCACCAAAAGAAAGCTCTATTTGTGGGAAAAAAAAGGACGCCAATTTTGTTTGGGAGCCACGTCGCACGACCGCGCAATTGTCAGTTAAAGCGACGCAGTGCCGAATCGCAAAAAGGGGCCTGGTCCTTTGGCTGCCAATTGGTCCGGGGCTGAAGTGGTTAAATGAGAAGTACAGCCAAAGCTCGTTTGGCTGTACTTCTCCTTCGGATCACAAGAGTGCAGTTCGCTCTCCACACCTGTGACCTGTTTTCAGTAGACAACGGCCTAAAGCCTGCTGTCGGCTGATGTCACAGAGCTGGTCCAGGCTCGGGAAAGATTGCGACCATATGGTCGGGATCCGCCCACATGCCTGGACCGGCGCCTGGCTCAGCCTCTCAGCGAGCTTCTGAGAGCCTGAGATGGATGCTCCCAGCCCCTCCACAGCCCAGGGCTCCAGTGAACACTGGAGGTGCAGAGCAGACAGCCAATGACTGACAGTCACCATCTCTCTGCCCAGGGAGTCCTGAGAACCAAGTGATCAGCAGTGTTTAATTGCTCGGTTCCAGGGGCGGACTGACAACTCATGGGGCCCCCGGGCAATAGGAGATTATGGGGCCCCCGGGCAATAGGAGAAGATTATGGGGCCCCCGGGCAATAGGAGATTATAGGGCCCCAGGCAATAGATTATGGGGCCACACAGTATACACACACACACATACAGTATACACACACAGACACACAGACTACACATACACACACACTGAAAAGGTACTGGAGAGGCGGGGCAGCTATAATCTTGGGATTTTTAAAAAAACACAGATTTTTACATACTGTCCCTGGTTTTATTGAGGCTGGCAACCCTGATGGGGCCCCTTAGTGGCATGGGGCCCTCAGGCAGTGCCTGAGTGCCCGAATGGTCAGTCCGCCCCTGCTCGGTTCTCAGCCTTAACCACTTTCAGACCGGACCATTTTGCTGGCTTAAGACCAGACCACTTTTTGTGATTCTGCACTGCGTCGCTTTAACTGACAATTGCGCAGTCGTGCGACGTGGCTCCCAAACAAAACTGACGTCCCTTTTTTTTCCACAAATAGAGCTTTCTTTTGGTGGCATTTGATCACCTCTGCGGTTTTTATTTTTTGCGCTATAAAAAAAAAAAGTGCCAATTTTGAACGAAACGCATTATTTTTTACTTTTTGCTAAAATCCCCCAATAAGATCCCCCAAAAATATAGAAAAATATTTTTTTTTCCTCAGTTTAGGCCGATACGTATTTTTCTACATATTTTTGGTAAAAAAAATTAGCAATAAGTAATTATTGATTGGTTTGCGCAAAAGTTATAGCGTTTACAAAATAGGGGATAGTTTTATAGCATTTTTATTAATATTTTTTTTTTTACTAGTAATGGCGGCGATCAGCGGTTTTTATTGTGACTGCGGCATTATGGTGGACACATCGGACAATTTTGACACATTTTTGGGATCATTGTCATTTATACAGCAATCAGTGCTATTTAAACGCACCGCTGGTGGCGTGCACGTGATGGCACAGCGGCATTCCCACAGGGACATACCTGTACGCCCTTATGCCTGTCCGTGCCATTCTGCCGACGTACATCGTCGTGCGCCGGTCGGGAACTGGTTAAAGTGTTTTTTTTTTGTGCCATAATGTAGAGTATACGATTTGCTATCATTTGAGCCCAGTCTTGCCACAAAGAGTTAATCCAGCTCTGAGCAATCCTCTTTTATTGTTCAGCGAGATAAATCTTGACAAACAGAGAAAAACTTTGTCAAATCCTCCCCCTTGCTGTGAGTGACGGGTGATTTACATATCTCATGCACTAGCCTGAGAGACATGCATTATTTTTTAATTCCCTCCCACTCCTTTCTTCTGCTGCTCTGCCAGGATTGGATGTTCCACACCTCAGCATGGCATGCTGAAGTCATGTGGTTACTTTCCTGTCTTTTCACTGGATGTTAGAGATCATAGCAGAAGTTCAGTACAAGAAATACACAGGAGAAAATGCATGTTGATAAGGGGAGTGTAGAGGTGGGAGGGGAGTCTACTGATATCACGACTCCTCCCACTGAGCTCCAGACAACAGACCCACCCACAGAATCTGCAGTTTTTTGGGTCTCATAGCAGACAGAGGGGAGACATATGACAGGTAAAGATACATACAGGAGGTATGTATATCCTTCTAGATAACCCCTATGAGACCCGCGTCCCGCACTTGAAAGCCAGCAAGGTGCTGCGGCCGCATATAGGGGAGGTGGTGGCCTCGGATTCTGTCCCTCCTCCTCTCAGTGCGTCCTGGTTGCCAGGTGACCGGGGGCTGCACATGAAAGCCAACGAAGTGCTGCAGGGGAAAGGGATTATTTTATACCTGGCTCTGCAAGTAATAATTTATTACTGGCTCTGTGACTAATAATTTATTACTGGCTCTGTGAGTTATAATTTGTACCTGGCTCTGTGAGTAATAGGTTATACCTGGCTGTGTGAGTAATAGTTTGTACTGAAACCCCAAACTACCAACCGCCCAGACCCCCCCCCCCCCCCCCCCCCCCCGCCATAAATGCCTCAACCTCCCCCCCCCCCGCGCGCGCGTGGGCTGCTCAAAAAAATGGGGCCTAGTCCGGGCTTGATCCTACCTGAAAGTCAGTGCTGTCCTGTGATCTCTGCAGTGTTATTTCAATGTTAATACTACAATTTTATAATGAATTATGTTAGGACTACAGACCCCGCCTCCATATTATGGAGATGAAGAGAGGTGGATTTGTCCTGTAGTCTTAACACACTTCCTGTGCTAGGGTGATAACATGGTTCCTTCATACAGACAGCACAGTGAGTGAGTAGAATGAGGCAAGGAAGTGTATTACTGGCAGGATCACCAGGTCAAAGTGAGCCTCAAAAAAGAAAACAAATTCAGCCACCACATCTAAGGACTGAAATACCTTCCATTTTTTGTTCTTGGGTTTAGATGTTCTTTCATTTCTGCGGATTCAGGTTTGCCCCTTTTCTAAACCAAATGATATTTAAGCTGTTTGTATTATCTGTGTGTGAATGGAGTTCTGCAGACATTTCTCTATTAATGTGACAATGGGGACAAACATTTCAATCCCTCCTGTGTAATGTTAGAATTCCTCAGGCTGGCGTCTTACATGGAGTGATTTTCCGGTGACTGCGCAGGTAACAACCGATTATGGAACGAAAAGTGCAATTTACTAAAGAGATAAAAAATAACCCCATAGAATGTGACTCTATAGACACACTGAGCAGATGGAGAGGAGGCACGCAATGACATAGAGGACTGAGGGGCCTTCTGCTGTCCAGGTGTCTGGAAACTAGTGAACCCAGCATGCCCCGGCAGCTCCAGCCTGTGCCATGAAAGGAAATCATAGGCTGCCATCAGGGCTGGTGCAAGGATTTTTGACACCCTAGGCGAAACCTCATTTTGCAGTCCCCTCTTGCTCCCAGGGGCGTTGCTGGGGGGTGCGGTTTGCAGCTTTTTTTTTTTTTGGCCTGGGTGGTGGGGATGTGTGGCTTACATACACTGACCTGCATACAATGACCACTGACCTGCCTGACCTACATAAACTGACCTGCCTGACCTACATACACTGACCTGCCTGACCTACATACATTGACCTGCCTGACCTACATACACTGACCTGCCTGACCTACATACATTGACCTGCCTGACCTACATACATTGACCACTGACCTACATACACTGACCTGCCTGACCTACATACATTGACCACTGACCTACATACACTGACCTGCCTGACCTACATACATTGACCTGCCTGACCTACATACACTGACCTGCCTGACCTACATACATTGACCTGCCTGACCTACATACACTGACCTGCCTGACCTACATACATTGACCTGCCTGACCTACATACACTGACCTGCCTGACCTACATACATTGACCTGCCTGACCTACATACACTGACCCACCTGACCTACATACACTGACCTGGCTGACCTACATACACTGACCACTGACCTACATACATTGACCTGCCTGACCTACATACACTGACCTGCCTGACCTACATACATTGACCTGCCTGACCTACATACACTGACCTGCCTGACCTACATACATTGACCTGCCTGACCTACATACATTGACCTGCCTGACCTACATACACTGACCTGCCTGACCTACATACACTGACCTGCCTGACATACACTGACCTGCCTGACCTACTTACACTGACCACTGACCTGCATACATTGACCTGCCTGACCTACATACACTGACCTGCCTGACCTACATACACTGACCTGCCTGACCTACATACACTGACCACTGACCTGCATGAGTGCCTGACCTACACACACTGACCACTAACCTACATACACTGACCACTGACCTACACACACTGACCACTGACCTACACACACTGACCACTAACCTACATACACTGACCACTGACCTACACACACTGACCACTGACCTACACACACTGACCACTGACCTACACACACTGACCACTGACCAACACACACTGACCACTGACCTACACACACTGACCACTGACCTACATACACTGACCACTGACCTACATACACTGACCACTGACCTACACACACTGACCACTAACCTACATACACTGACCACTGACCTACACACACTGACCACTGACCTACACACACTGACCTGGCTGACCCACTGACAATGTCAATGACATACATACACTAGTCTCATTATCTATGGATCAGCAAAATGAGAGATCAATACATATCTCTGTGCCAGGTTATAGTTTGTACAGTGCAATGCAGACTAGTGTTGTCAGTCTATACTTCTATAAAACTGTCATGCTGTCAGTGTTTTGTACCTGCTCTGCTTATAACTTTCATGGCAGCACCTGATGTCAGCAATGCCAACTCGTGCTGCTCCCATCTTATAAACTGGCACTGACGTCTGCCCATCTACTCCAAGCAGATCACACAACACACCAATAAAAAGTGTCAGGTCCCCAAATCAAATACAAAAACTCCCTATAATAAAAATGTTGTCATTTTCATGGCTCCCCATAGGGTTATTCTTAGCTGATCAGATAGCAAAGCTGGCTGTGTCTGACCTACCTCAGCCGTGGTGTGCGGTCACAGCAGGCAGGCAGTCAGAGGAGAGGAGCCGATCGGAGCCAAGGAGGAGAGGAGAGCCGAGCCGCCCGCCCGAGCGGGGATGTAGCGTTCTCGCCTTCTGGAGCCTGCAGGCTAAGATGGACGTCACACGTCCTGCTCTAGAAGGCGGGACCAGCGGCACTCGGCCACTTTCGTCCAATTTTGGCTGCTTTTGGCCGCTATGGCACTCGGCTAATTTCGGCTGCTGGGAACCGATTTGTTAGCGAGTGCAGCCGAAATTAGCCGAGGCTAACAATGGAATGCAGCATTCCAGAGACTCTGGGCTTTGCGGGGACACATTCGGGGCTTCAGCCATGTCTAGCCACCCCATACCGACGCCCCTGCTTGCTCCACCCCTGACTCCACCTCCTTTGCCCTGCCCATGTATACCCCACCTTTTTAATGAAGTGCCCATCAAATGCAACCCACCAGCGCCCTTTAAATGCAGCCTCACCAGCGCCCATCAAATGCAGCCTCACCAGCGCCCATCAATGCAGCCTCACCAGCGCCCATCAATGCAGCCTCACCAGCGCCCATCAAATGCAGCCTCACCAACGCCCATCAAATGCAGCCTCACCAGTGCCCATCAAATGCAGCCTCCCCAGCACCCATTGAATGCAGCCTCACCAGCGCCCATCAATGCAGCCTACCAGCGCCCATCAATGCAGCCTCACCAGCGCCCATCAAATGCAGCCTCCCCAGCACCAATTGAATGCAGCCTCACCAGCGCCCATCAATGCAGCCTACCAGCGCCCATCAATGCAGCCTCCCCAGCACCAATTGAATGCAGCCTCACCAGCGCCCATCAATGCAGCCTCATCAGCCCCATCAATGCAGCCTCACCAGTGCCCATCAATGCAGCTTCACCAGCGCCCATCAAATGCAGCCTACCAGTGTCCATCGGAATTTCCGATGGAAAAAGTTTGACAGCTGGTTCTAAAATTTTCCGACAACAAAATCCAATCTGAATTTTTCCAATCGTGTGTACAGAATTCAGACGCACAAAGTGCCACGCATGCTCAGAATAAGTTTGGAGACGAAAGCTATTGGCTACTGGCCTCTACGTAGTCCCTTCGTATGTTTTGTACGTCACCTTGTTCCGAACGATCGGAAATTCTGACAACTTTGTGCGACTGTGTGTATGCAAGACAAGTTGCGGACAAAATCCGTTGGAAAAAATGCGACGGATTTTGTTGTCGGAATGTCCGACTGTCTGTATAGGGCATAAGACTGGGATGCCAATAAAGTTTATGTGTTCTTAAAGGCAGGCGCCCTAATTCTTTTGACAATGTAGTGGAACCTTGGATTACGAGCATAATCCGTTCCAGGAGAAGGCTTGTAATCCAAAGCACTCGCATATCAAAGTGAGTTTCCCCATAGAAGTCAATGGAAACAAAGCTAATTTGTTCTGTATTGACTTCTATTACATGCAATATCGCATGCTGCCAGAGGTGGGGGGCGCCAGAGAGCCTCGGAAATACTCAGGGACAGCTCGACTGAACTCGGAAAGCCTCGGAAACACTCGGAACTGTGTATTTCCGAGTGTTTCTGAGTATTTCCGAACGGCTCCGAACCGTTCCGAGTGTCACCGACGCCCCCGCACCTCTGGCCAAATTCGGTACTGCACACCACATTAGCTTGAATTCTGCTCGTTTTGCGAGACAACACTCGCAAACCGAGTCAGGATTAAAGAAAAAGAGTTGCTCGTCTTTCAAAACGCTCGTTAACCGCGTTACTCATTAACCAAGGTTCCACTGTATAGTGTACGTCTATATGTATATATATATATATATATATGTATAATTTTTTTTTCACTTGTACAGTTGTATGCCAGACAGTTTGGTATATCCTAGAGTGGAGCTTTAATTTTCTAATGGTTTGTAATGAGTTGACTTGTAAGTTTGGTGATGTGTGGGGTTGTACAATCCCGAGTATAATGCACAGGACATTCTTATTGATCAGCACAATTCATTCTGAATGGCACTTCATGGTGTGCTGAAATGTAGGTGTGTTTGGGTCCCCTTTTGTATATCATTCGAATGCACCTTGTCGGGGCGCCTCTACACATGGGGGTTTCAGTTCATCACAATACACCAATACAAGTCATCTATTCGTTGCAGCTTGTTGAAAAAAAAAAGTGCAGGTCCATTTTATAACACTTTGAGTTGTTCTGCTATCCAATTCTAAATGAAAACGCATCGCATTAACACATAGTAAGTGTAACGCATAGAAGTGCAACGCATAGTGTGAATCCAGCCTTAGGGCCATGACACGTGTGCGATTCTCATATAATGCACCGGAGACATTTTGGTTGACACAATGTACGGATGGACTTATAAATAGTTCACATATGGTGTTCATTTTATATAATTTTTTTAATTTTCTATTTTTTGCGGTGATATTTTGATCTTAGAGATGGAATTGATGATTTAATTTGTAGAAAGTTTTATTTTGCTTAATGATTGGTTTACACTGAAACATGCAGTGCCTTGAAAAAGTATTCATACCCCTTGACATTTTCCTAATTTTATCATGTTACAACCAAAAATGTGAATGTATTTTATTGGGATTTTATGTGATGACCAACACAAAGTGGCACATAATTGTGAAGTGGAAGGAAGTGGAAATGACAAATATTTTCAACGTTTTGTACAAATAAATATGTGAAAAGTGTGGGGTGCATTTGTATTCAGCCCCCTTTACTCTGATACCCCTAACTAAAATCTAGTAGACATGTGCACAACAAAAAAATGAGTTTATTTTCGTTTCGTTTTTTTGGTTTCCGTTGATTCGTAATGATTCGTACATTCGTAAGTCGTCGGTGTTCACATTCGTAACGATTCGTACATTTTTATTTTTTCGTTGATTCGTTTTTCGTTGGTTTAATTTTCGGACGCATTCGTATTTATTCGTACATTCGTAATATTCGTAGATTCGTAATCGGAGCCTAATTCATAATTTTATGTAATGTGTATGCTACGAATCGAAAAAAAAAGTTACGAATCGAAAAAAAAGTTACGAATGTACAATTTTTTTTGTTCAATCCATTCATTACGAATCGAAAAAAAAAGTTACGAATCGAAAAAAAAGTTAATCGAAAAAAAAGTTACGAAGGTACGAATTTTTTTGTTCAATCCATTCGAAGCACGTTTAGCAGCACCATTGTAAGAGACATTACCAATTCAACAAAAAAAAAAAAAAGTTACGAATGTACAAATTTTTTTCGTTCGTTTTCGTTTTTTCGGATTTTCTTCATAGTACATTCGTTGTTTCTAATTAGTTTTTTGGGGATTTTCGTTGTTTTTCAGATTCGTTCGATTCGAATGATTCGTTAATCGGATTCGGTCGTTTCGAACGATTCGTTATTCGGATTCGTACGATTCGTTCATTCGTACGAAAACGAACGAAGGAAAATAACGAAAAAAAACGAAAAACGAAAAAAAACGAAAGAATTGCACATGTCTAAAATCTAGTGGAACCAATTGCCTTTCACATAAGTCACATAATTAGTAAATAGTGTCCACCTGTGTGTAATTTAATGTCAGTATAAATACAGCTGTTCTGTGAAGCCCTCAGAGGTATGTTAGACAACATTAGTGAACAAACAGCATCTTGAAGGCCAAGGAACACACCAAACAGGTCAGTAATAAAGTTGAGGAGAAGTTTAAAGCAGGGTTAGGTTCTAAAAAAATATCCCATGCTTTGAACATCTCAATCCATCATCCGAAAATGGAAAGAGTATGGCACAACTGCAAACCTACTAAGACATGACCGTCCACCTAAACTGACAGGCCGGGCAAGGAGAGCATTAATCAGAGAAGCAGCCAAGAGGCCCATGGTAACTCTGGAGGAGCTGCAGAGATCCACAGCTTAGGTGGGAGAATCTGTCCACAGGACAATTATTAGTGGTGCTCTCCACAAATCTGTCCTTTATAGAAGAGTGGCAAGAAAAAAGCCATTGTTGAAAGAAAGCCATGAGAAGTCCTGTTTGCAGTTTGTGAGAAGCCATGTGGGGGACACAGCAAATATGTAGAAGAAGGTGCTCTGGTCAGATGAGACCGAAATTTTACTTTTTGGCCTAAAAGCAAAACGCTATGTGTGGTGGGAAACTAACACTGTACATCACCCTGAACACCATCCCCACCGTGAAACATGGTGGTGACAGCATCATATTGTAGGGATGCTTTTCTTCCCCACAACCCTCAGTTAGGGTTGCGTATCTAAACCCTAATATGGACTGGGCCTGGACCACAAATGTGCAAGGCCTTGTGAATTAAACAGCGTTTCCCTCCATGCCTTTGGGTTGAAGAGTAAAGTGTAAAGTGTGTCATGTGTTAATGAACCGGTAGAGGAAGATCTGTGTTCTATGCTATCTTCCTTAAAAAAAAGTTTGTAGCCAATGCCAGGACAGGTGTCCATGGTGGAAAGAGAGAACGTTATCATTCTAGTGTGGGGCCCTTAGTTAGGGCCCGATGCATAGCAGAACTCTCCTATGGACTAGGCCTGGACCACAAATGTGCGAGGCCTTGTGAATTATACAGCATTTCCCACCATGCCTTTGAGATGAAGAGTAAAGTGTGTCATGTGTTAAAGAACCAGTAAAGGAAGATCGATGTTCTGTGCTATCTTCCTTGAAATAGCATGCAGCCAGTGCCAGGACAGGTGCCACTGGCGGGAATAAGGACATTATCCTTCTGGTGTAGGATCATCAGATAGGGCCCGCTGAGTAGCTGAACCCTCCTATGGACTGGACCTGGACCACAAATGTGTGAGGCCTTGTTATATACCGTATTTATCGGCGTATAACACTCACTTTTTTTCCCCTTAAAATCAAGGGAAAATCATGGGTGCGTGTTATACGCCGAACCGCTGCCTCGGAGGGGAAGGAGGGTACGAGCACTACCGAAATAGACAGAGCCGAGTGTACTGTGTACTCGGCTAGGCTCGGCTCTGCTTGCAGTCACGCCCAGTCCCGCCCAGTCCCGCCCAGTCCCACCTCCTAGCATTTATGTCCCGCCATTGGACCGGTGTTGTGTCCATCATAGGAGCCGGGCCAATGGGCGGGACTGGGCAGGACTGCAAGACGAGCTGAGAGGAGCCGAGTACACAGGACATCCAGCTCTGTCTATCTCGTCGGCGTTCGTTCCCTCGTATATTGAGTACCAGTAACCGATCGTGCTGCAATTTTGGTCAAGACTGCAGATGGACACTGATCATTCTGCAATGATGAGCAAGGCTGCAGCTGGACACTGATAAGGCTGCAATGATGGGCATTTAAAATGTTTTTTTTTCTTAAACTTCCCTCTTAAACTTGGGGTGCATGTTTGTTATACGCCGATAAATACGGTATACAGTGTTTTCCTTCATGCCTTTGGGTTAAAGTAGGATGGGTCATGTTAAATAACTGGTAAAGGAAGATCGGTGCTCTGTGCTACCTTCCTTGAAATAGCTTGTAGCCAGTAAATGGAAGTGAAAATGTAGTGCTAAAATCAATATAAATGACTATAATGGGTGAGTATCAAATAAATGAATCCACAGTGTAGAAATAACTGTGATACACAAAAATTTCTCTATAAAATAAATAGAAACACCACAAAAGTCCAACGTGATAAACAAACACAAAATTGTTGTAAGTCCCCAAACAACTAAAGAATGCGGTGATATCAGGACATGGGTATCTTGAAATCTTCTTATACACACTTTCTAGGATAGAACGATGATAGATGTGTGCTTACCAGAACCAATGGACCCTTTGTCAGCGACAGAGGGTCAAACGGGCATGAAAGGGCTCGAATAGCCAACGGACTGGTCACTCACTGGACTTTTGAAGGCAGGCAGATGGAATATGCTGGTCCCGACTTCTCCAAGACGATGTAGACGGTCAAACCGAAAGTGGTCACGGTAGGATGTAAAACCAAAGGCTGGAACCACGAACACCGAAGGAGGAATCCACAGCAAACGGGAAGTTGAAGCTAGTGTTCTATTACCTCATCAAATGGGGTAAGAACTCACATAGGGTGCTCTCCAAGTGTTTCTCAACCGTGGAAAGGGAGAGAAGAAAAAAACAGGGGGCTCCGATAGTGTAGGTCAAAAAGGAGGTTTTATTGCTAAAAACCATCAAAGTAACCAATATAAAAGGGATCACGATTAAAAAAGGGCAATGTGGGAATAGGTATAAACCTGGCCCGACGCGTTTCGTGTAATGCACACTTCAACTGGTGCATCTTGTAGCCAGTGCCAGGGAGGTATCCCTAGCAGGAAAAAGAACGTTATCCTTCTGGTGTGAGACCCTCAGTTAGGGTCCGCTACGTAGCATAAACCTCCTATGGAATAGACCTTGACGTCAAATGTGCAAGGCCTCGTGAATTATACAGCATTTCCCTCCATGCCTTCAGGTTGAAGCTTAAAGTATAAAGAGTGCCATGTGTTAAAGAACCAATGAAGAAAGATCAGTGTTCTATGGTATCTTTCTTGATCAGGGCCGTCTTTAATATTGTTTGGACCCTGGGCAAACATTTTCTAGGACCCATCCAAATTTACTTATGAACTATTTGCAGGCAGTGCAGGCTCATGGGGCGGCTGCTTTTGGGCCCCACAACAATGACTGGGCCCAGGGCAGCTGCCCCTTTTGCCCTGCGTTAAAGATGGCCCTGTTCGTGATATAGCTATTAGCTTGTAGCCAGTGTCGGGGAAGGTGTCACTGCCAGGATAAAGGACGATGTCCTTCTGGTGTTGGACCTGGTGTAACAGGTTGGCTTCCAGCTATGAGAGCATAAACTCACACATTAAAGGACGTCATGGTGCAGACACTGGTTTCCCATACTGTCGGGGTAAAGCACCCCCTGACACCACACACTTGCTGACTCAAACACTGCAGAATTTCACTCCCCTTTCAGGGAACAATGGTGGAAACACACCTTTTAGCAATCCTGTTGCTGACTAGAGTGATATGATCCTTACACTCAATCAAGTTTGGAAACCCGTTGCCTGCTGAAGTTCCTGTAATATGAGTTACTAATAAACCCTCTTAACCTTTCAGCTTTTGAAAGTAGTGCCTTAAAGCGGTTCTACACCCATTTCATTTAGTAAATCTCTTTGCCTTCCAAATCAGGCAAAGAGTACTAAATGAAATGTTTTTTTTTTTTTTTTTTTTACTTACCTTGTAATTGAAGACTTCCGGTCTTCTCCCTCTGCGGCGGCGGGCGGGGTCTTGCGTCGATCGTCGTCACGCCGCACTGTCTCCTGGGATCTGGTGTCATTGATCCCAGCAGTCAGTGCGGGCATCTTCCGAAATCTCGCGAGATTTCGGCCACATCTTCCGAAATCTCCCGAGATTTCGGCCGCATCTGCCGAAATCTCGTGAGATCTCGGCAGATGAGCCGTTACTGCGCACGCGCGAGTAACGGCAGTGCATGCTGGGCCATCTAAAGTCCCTGTGGGTGTTTCACATGCCCACAGGCAAGATGGCCCCCAGCACTAAAGAAGAAGACGAGGAACTTCATCGGACGAAAACCGGCGGCGATCGAGATGGAAGATGGAACAGGTGAGTCCCCTAATAAAGGTAAGCACACTTTATATTACATCCTAAAAAAAAAAAATTTTTTTCAGAGTGCAGAACCGCTTTAAGTGTATCAGTGGTCTCCAAACTGCAGCTCAGGGCCAGATGTGGCACTTTTTTTGCCTTTATCTGGCCCTTGGGCACTTTTCCTCCTATTGACATACAGGGCACTAATTCCTCCCACTGACACCAACAGTGGGGCATAATCCTGCCAGTGACACCAATGATGGGCACTATTCCTCCCAAAGACATGAACAATGGTGTATGACTATTCCTCCCACTGACACCATCGATGGGAACTATTCCTCCCACTAGTACCAATGATAGGGTATCATTCCTTCCTCTGACACCAATGATGAAGCATTATTCCTCCCACTAACATCAGTGATGGGCACTATTCCTTCCACTGACACTAGTGATGGGGCACTATTTCTCCCACTGACACCAACGATGGAGCAATATTCCTCCTACTAAACACCATTGATGGGCACTATTCCTCCCACTGACACCACTGATGAGGCACTATTCCTTCCACTGACACTAGTGATGGGGCACTAATCCATCCCACTGACACCAATGATCGGGCACTATTTCCACACACCAAAATCGGGCACTATTTCAACTTCCACTGACACCAATGACACCAATGATGCGGCACTATTCCTCCCTTCGACCCTAAAGATGAGGCACTATTTCTCCCACTGACACCAATGATGGGGCACTATTCCTCC